>PVJH01019785.1:0-42033 GCA_004026705.1 Nesogale talazaci
GAACTTGCAGGGGCCTTGCTTGAATGGTCTCAATCTGTTACTTAATAAATGCCATGAGGTTGTTGAATAATACTGGCCGTAATGAAAGCAAAAGCAATAAACTAACGAGGGGGCCCCACAGTGGCAAGAGGTAAGGGAACAGTCCATTGAGCCCGGTCCACAGTGGATTGGTGGTCAACTCCTTTCTTCTCTTCTCCGACAGGCGCAATTTTTGACACATGCCTCAGAACAGGCTTGCGCTGGGATTTGAGCGTCTCTCCGCTTGCCACCAGTATTCTCACAGCAGCATGGGAACTCCAGGAAGCCACTTCCTAAAGAACTCCTTCTTTTCTGGACTCCAATCCCGCATGCCCTTAGAGCATGGCAGTCACTGGGGTGGGGAAAGAGGGCGGAGCATGCACCATGAAGAATCAAGGCTGGAGGACACGGCTTTGAAGGCCATCCATGGGCGCTGTTTGTTGTCCATGTCTCCAGCCTTGGAAACCACACCTCATCTGTCTGGGTCCCCACACCATCCGTCAGTGCAGGGGAGGCCACGCACGGCTGGCCGCCTAAAACCACAGAGGGACTCTGGGAAAATCGCTCTCTGCTAAAATATCACATCACCTTGGCAACTCGAATCGATGGGAGACATTGCTGAGTAATCACTTGGTGGGACACTGAAGTCTTTATAGCCGGTGTCACATGTCTGTCCATACACCTCAGAAGAGACGCAGATGCATAAGGCTTGAAAGCGTCACCCAAATGACCCCAGCCTCTGGTGTCAGAATATATATGACCTGGAGTATTTGGTTCTTCTGGAAGGGTTCTTCTCTGAAGGGGCCATTGCCTTTTGGGCCCCTGAAGGAGAAGTGTGTAAAGACAGCACAGGGCTCAGAGTGCCAACCCCTTCTCTTGAGACGAATCCAATTCTGTGGTCCTGCCTGGAATTGGAAAAGGGAGAGAAGACAGCCACATCCGCAGTTAGGCAATCCAATGGTAAGCATGCTTTAAAGTTAGGTGCTTCCTAAGATTGCCACCCCACCTGGAAGGCATTGCGTTAGGTGTGAGAGGGTCAGAGGGCCTGTTCAAGGCCTGTGGAAATCTTTTCAAGCCCAGACCCCAGGAAGTGACTTCAGAGGTCTGCTTCTTGGCATCTGTCCCGCCTGGCACCCAGTATGATGGCATAGGCTAGTTAGTGTAAATGCCCCCCTGAGAGCATTCTGGCAGTTCCTTATGGCATCTCTTCTCCCTTCCCTCATTCCTAGCTGTCCGCCCATAGCCCCAAAGTCCCGTGGGTGGCAAAAGGGCTCAGTTTTTCCCTATTACCTCTAGATAAAGTTCGATCCTGATGTCTTGGAAGTACTTTTATGCCCCCTCCCTTTCACCAGCAGCCCCAGTCTGTAGTGTACTATATCTCCATCATCATTCCTCGGGATGGGCTCTTCTGTGATCAGATCTGTTTTCACGAAACTGACTTTTCTCTTGGCTACAGAAAAGTGACTCCATGAGGGGTGGGAAGAGATTGGGCTGCAGCCTGATGACCTCTCTAGTCCACCTCCTCCGATCAGGTGGATCATGGCTATGCGGACGTAGGACATGGGCAGGTGAAAGGACAACTATAGAGATGAGCTCTTTGTTTTCTGGTTTGTTTGTTTCTTTTACTAAAAAAAAATCAAAAATTTGCTACAGAAAAAAAATTATGTAAGCAAGAGAGAGAAGAGGGAAGGAAAAAGGGAGAAGGCGGGAGAAGAGGGAGACATGGCATACTCTGCATTCCTGGTGCCTGGTCATTGTGAAAACAAATCATTTTCTCCCTACAGCTGGGCAGGGCTTGAACCATCTGAGCTCTGCGTCTGCAACCCTGGGCTGCCTAGTCACAGCTCTGGCCATGTGGCCTCACTCTCCAGGCATGTCTGGGTCTTCTCATTTGCTCAGTCACTGGCTTCCCCAACCTGCCCACCTGGTCGGAGGAGGTGGACTACAGAGGTCATGGGCTGCAATCCTGTCTCTTTTCAGGATGGTTATTTTTTAAGGATACTTTCTTCTCTGAGTTTCATTTTCCTTAGCTACATTTCTACCAGACCTTCTTTGAATCTTATTCCAATAAAACCGATGATCCTGCTATTTAGAGCAAAACTACTTGAAGTTCTCCCAGTTATTTAAAGTCAGGAGGGCATCTAAGTGCATCAAATTTGTTGATTCTCAAGGGCTAAAGGAAAAACCCAAACAAAACATCTCATTGTCCCCATCCAGTCTGAGTGTGGTCTGTATCGGACAGATAACTTTATGTGTATATTTTGCTTGGTTAAAGGAGATGGACTTACAAACACCATTAATTTTGAGATTCTAAATAGCCCCCCTCCACCACCATTCTAAACAAACAACTAGTTGTGCAACCATAAAAGTAAAGTTGTAGTCTTGGCCGCACCATACATTCCTGCATTTTCACCATCCCTCGACCAACATCAGTGTGAGAAGAAGCTTTAGACACCCACAAGAAGCTAGGGTCCCTTTCTTTCCTTTTCCTTTGCGTAACTGACCTTCACTGTCACTGCTTATTTTATCCTATGAGCAGCATAGTGAGTGAGCATGAGTGAGCAGAACACAGCCTCCACCTTCAGACCATGTTCTAGGAATCACTATCTAACCTAAGAGAAGTTTCCTTTGCTCCTGAGTCTCGGGTCGTAAAAACAATTCCCAGTGAAGGTGGCCTTTTAGCTGAGTCCCCCCCCCCCCACCCCCCAGCTTCATGGCCCTCTGCTGTTTTCCAAATTCTCAACCTAGGAACATTAATCTTTTCTAACCCTCATCTAGCACCCACCCATTCTGAGCAGGTCTGTGCGGAAGTGACGTAGCTAAGAAAGGTGGCTTCACCACACCTGAGCTGTACAGTGCTGTTGATGCACAAGCTGGGTTACAGGTCAAGGAGAGACCTTATGCCTTTGGTGGATGACATATGTTACATAATTTACTCAACCCTTTCAAAAAAAAAAAACCCCATCATTGTTAAATCACCATTTTACGACATGTAATTCGATTGAGTATAACTGCATGGGAAAAATAGCCCTGGCCCATGAATAACTTACACCTAATTGGGGGGGAGGGGAGATATTGAGTGAAAAACTCAGAAGGCAAAAAGCTAAAAAAATGAAATCTCAACCTGCCGTAAGGGTAGAGGTGAAAGACACAGATAATTCTGAACTCTGGCCCCAACACCACTGCCTCTCCAAGCTCCATTTCCAGAGTCCATTTTAGCCCCCACATACCCTGCCTACTGTCACAGACACTTGTAGAACTCTAGAGCAAGAAGGACAATGACAAATCCATAGAAACACCAAGAAGACATTGCAGGCATCCAGAGGAGAGAACACTTGATTTGGAAAATAAAGGCGGACTTTGCTGAAGGAGGCGGTGTCTGAGTTAAGGGCTTCAGTGTTGCCCTCGTTGAATGCTGAACCCTGTAACTCTTGGTTACCACGAATTCACCTTTCCTCTCTATCTTGCTTCAAAAGTAACCATTATGTCAGATTTGGATTTTCTTTTTTCTCCATCCAGCAAAGGAAGGGCCCAAAGGCAATCAGCCTAGCACCAGGGGCAGCAACAGGAGGGAAAGAAGGCGGGAGACAGCCCTCCCCCTTGTAACAGGGGAGCCTGGGCTTGACCTCTCCCTCTGTGGCTGGCTGGACTCTGGGCTGGAAGGAACATCAGCAGCCTTAGATCAGCAGCAAGGCAAACTTGGAGGCCAGCAGTGCATTTCCTACCAAGAAGAACGTTGTAGAAACTCTTGGCAGGAACAAATGGGCAGAGACCATGCTCCTAAAACAATGAGCAGATGGATACTCTCAACGCCCATGTCTAGGATCAAGGTATGAAGCAGAGATGGGTTGGGGCATAGAATAGTATAAGAGAAGACCCAAGGGAAGAGGAATGGGGACAGGCAGCAAATCCTGGAGGCTTTGCTCTATCTCAGGAAGTGACTCAAGGAGTTCTCTTGCAAACTAAGGACTCCTCTGGAGAAAGGGTCTTTCTGTGTCCTTGCTGTCCGTGCCCCCAAGGTAGGTCTGGGTGAATAAGTCAGATTGTTGGCAAGTGGTAGGGATAATGCATTTCCTCCTACTGAGATCGACTATTTTCACTATAGACAAGCATCAGCATTTGGAAACCAATTTAAGCCCAAGCCACCTGTTGGAGGCACTACAAAGAGAAACAATATTTCCATTTCCATTTAAATAAGTATACCACAGCTAGTGCTAGGCAAGATTTCCTCCATGCTCAGCCTTGTCCCTGTAGGGTGTCGCCTTAGTCCTTGTGGCAGTCCTCTCTATCCTGTCACCATGGACTGAGTGGGGCAGGCAGCCCCAGAGCCCTGCAGATCACACCAGCACAGTCATCTAGCTGAATTCTAGATGGCTTCCAACCAGGACCACGCTCCCCGAGTTCAGCTATTCCTGCAGCCAAGGTAGGCTGTCCATCCCCAAGTGAATGCTCAGATGGAGAAACATAGGAAGGACTATTTTCAGGCTGGCAAGTACTAATAATAACGGAAGTGCCACTTAAAATCAGCTCAGCAGTCTTTTAGCAGTCTCCTCTGCATATTGCTTAGTCAGCAGCACACATACTTCTTGGTGCTCAGGATGGACAACAGCGTCCACTTTTCTTGGCCAGACTGTGAGGATGGAGTCATATCTATTCTAAGCCAACCAACATTCATAGTTTGCAGCTATGTGGACAGACTGGGACATCCATCCATCCTCATTGATCCAGACCCGGTGCTATTAGTGGTGAACGGTGCCTATGCGTGCATTTTTCTTCATTTTCTTTTCATATTTGGCATCCAAGTGATTATGTTGGACACACAGCTTTTCACATAGGACTTCTCTTAACATAACATTTTTCTGTTCTTATTCTTGCTTTTTGAGGAGGGTTTCATTTCCAATGTCCGAGACCTTCACATAAAAAGAAAGACAGAGGAAAGAAGGAAGGAAAGAAGGAGGGAAAGAAGGAAGGAAGGGAAGGAGGGAGGAAGCAAAGGAGAGAGAGAGAGAGAGAGAGAGAGAGAGAGAGAGAGAGATCTTCTTCTATTAGTCAAAGAGATTGCATTTGCAAAAACAACTTCAGGCTCTTCCCTCTCTCCCAGCTGAGTAGATGTGAGCAGAAACATGTGCCAGGTCAGGCTCTGGGAGCCAGCTGCTCCAGGTCCTTTGTGAAAATGAGAAGCATGTACCTTCCTTCACACAGGCGAGGTCAGGACATTGTGGATGAACGGTTTAACTTCTCGAAACCTTGTGGTGCCTTTTCTCATGGTGCTTTCTCTCTCACGTAACCCCAGGTAAGGCAGCCACTTGCAGCAAACAAACAGCAATGCCAGTACTTTTCCTTGGTCTGTGTGCCCATGCAGAGCGAGCCTTAAATGCACACCTATATAAATAGACACCAATCTAGCGCTCCCATTGTATCATATCATGGGGGTTCGGATGCAGCCACGCTGGGAGTGCACAGTTCCTCTGGAAAATGAGATGCTGCTGGATGGGAAAGAGGGGCTCTCCTGAGTGTGCTAACTAACCTTTGGGAGGGCACTAGCAGGGGGGTGGGGGGGAAACCTACCAGCAGTGCACCTGCTCGGGGCCCCTTTCTTGTTAAAGTTGCTGTTTCCACCACATGGAGTGTTTGATGAGGGAGCCGAGAGCAGCTTCTTTTGAACTTCCTTTGGTGCTGATATATTTGTTTCAGTTAGGAGTTTGTTTTGCTTTTCTCTCTGCGGCCGACAAGCCGTGTTTCTCAAAGGCCAATGTATCTATCAGGAGTGACGAGGCACCATTTTGGAAGAAGAGACTAGAGACAGTTGTCTCCTGGCTCTGATGGTTCCCTCGGTGGTCTGAAGTCTCTCCGACTCACTCCGTTTTCCCATCTAAAATGAGTATCTTAACACATCCTAACCTTGTGGGGACGAGTCACCTGCAAGGGTTCAGTGGTGCTGTCGATCCCTCAGTCATGACTCATTTGGAAACAGCAACTTGACATGCTTGGTCCGGTTTTTGTTTGTCTGCTGTTACGGTGTTATTCTGGAGGTTTTTGCCGCGGTCTCTTCTTGCTCCTCTTCCCTCTGGCAATACCTTTGATGAGTCTGTAAGGAGTAGACATCCATCTAGTGCAGTGATTCTCAACCTCTCTCATGCCAAGACCCTTTTATTCAGACCCTCATGTTGTGGTGATTCTCCCCCCCCCCCTGCCCCCGCCAGTACCACCACCACTATAAAGCTATTTTCGTTGCTACTTCATAACTGTCATTTTGCTACTGTTATGAATCGGGCAAACCCCGTGAAAAGGGCATTCGAGCCCCAAAGGGTCATGGCCCACAGGTTGAGAACCGCTGATCTAGGGTGTTGGGTAGTGCTAATTTCTCCCAAGGGAACAACATCACTAATACTGTATAAGGTGCTAGAATCAAACCTCATTTTATATACTTTGGTTCTTAGAGAAAAACAAAACATACAGAATTCTTTCTGTGAAGCCTTACTTGTAGGTTGTTATAGCCAACTGTTTATCCAAAAGGACAGAGAACATAGAAAATTAAGATGTGATGTAGAGATGCTGTACAAAATGTAACTACAGACCTCTGCAATTTCTTATATTGTTATAAACAAATGATATATATATATGCATATATATATATTTGAGGCAGATAGAAAGAATGGAAATGTGAAGTATGTTCATCTTTCTGTTAATTTTTAGTTGGTTCACAACTTTGGGTGTGTGAGCAAAAGAGGTGTGTGGTGGGGATGGGATGATGCGAGGTGCGCGGGGTGACATGGGAAATGATTCCTATTCCAAATTCGTCCTGCCTGGTATGGGAAAGAAGCAACAGAACGAGAGGAAAGGGGGATAAATGAAAACCGTGGCGTCCTGCTTGTTCTGACCATCGATGTCAGCCTGTCTCGTGGCGCTCTCGCTCCCAAGGTTTCGTAAAACACTGCGAAATACGTGGGCTGCCTAGGATGCTGACCGATAACACTTACCTCAAGAAAGCCTCAACAGGACTCTGACACGTGCCGGGGCAGCTCCCACGTCAAAGCAGAAGGGCGGCGCTCAGGTAGATGAAATGAGCGGACGGCTTTGGGGTGCTTTTTCTAGGTGGCCCTCGTTTCCCCTTGCCCCTTTAGTTGCTAAAGAAAGAGGCGCGTTGTGCCTGGAAATGACGCGAGGGTGTAGCAAAATGGAGCGGGAGACCAGGAAGTTGGCCCAGTTTCAGCGGGGAGGGGTCGTTGACGAGTATGGCTGTGTTCATCCAAGTGTCTATTGCTAGCACGTGTGTATGTCCTGTATATATGTCTTAGAGTATGAGATGTTGGGTGGACAGATTTTTTTTTAAATCCCCAAAACAGAAATGAACAGAGGGAAAAAAAAAATCAAATGCTATTTTCTCCGATGACGCACTGGTTCACCTTGATGAGAAGCCACTGTTCACAACTATGCAATCCTCCTGTCTCTCTGCCCTCCCTTTGTAGCCTCCGATTTTCATAACTGTTTTCCATACCCGCTGCAGGTTTTTCCTTTGTCCAAGAACCACACTATCCCATCCTTGGTTCAAGGTGACCATGCTACAGTGATTCCAATCCCTCGCCCTAAATTTAAGAGCTAATGGGGGAGAGGGGAAAAGTTTTCTTTCATTCTAAATGACTCAATGTAACCCTGTTTGGTTCTGTAAGTGAATCGATGTATATTTGACATTTTGGTTACATGTTTATAACTTGTTTTCATTCTCGGTTCAAAAGACTGATTTTCTTTGTAAATTCTACTTTGATATGTTTAGGGGATGTGTTGACTTAAGACGGGGAAAAAAAATTGGTGTAAGGGTGACCCCTGGGGCTGGGGGTGGACATTTAACTTGTGTCTGCAGCTCCAACAGCACCTACATCTCGCTCCTGGCAGGGTGCTGTGTGCTCTGGGAAGGATTTGTCTGGGGTGACTTGATTTCCTTATTTATTGTTATCTAGAAGGAGTAACCTATCCCCGGAGGGTGAACTAATATTGCTTACTTTTACTTTATGCCAAATGCATCATTTCCCCCGGTTATACCCAGTGCCAAATCTCAGTTTCGCATCATTAAGCAACTTTCTATTGATAACCGTTCCCCACCCTGGTTCCCTGCCAGCCAGCTAGCCCAGGAGCTCGCCCAACTGGGAGCGACTGTCCCTGCATTCCTTGGGAGGGTCAGGAATCAAGTCAATGTCTAAGAGGCTGTGATCAAAAGTGCTCCGGAAGTCAGTCCTCGGATTCCAGGCCATTTGGACAGAGAGACTCTTCGTTTCAGAAGAGAGGAGCAGGGTCACAGTGCATACCACTGAGGAGGTCAAGCTTGCTTTCCCTGAGGTGTTAACAAAGTAGTTGGCAGGGAGGACAAGGGACCACGGGGTTACACAAAGCACAAACTAGGCAGGGGAAGCCCTGCCTGCAGAAGGCAGCTTCTTGACTTCTCTGGTTGTCTGCACAAGTCTGAGTTTTGCACATGGTTTACAAATCTTGCACAAGATGGCACGGCCATCCAAGAACAGTTTTAAAAGATCCATTCAGACACTGCCGAACTGTGCCAGCACAAGTTGCTTCCACGCCATTGCTGGTGGGAGCTTCGATGGAATTCCTGGTCCTTTGAAAAGAAGTCACATTCTCCATCCTTGCTTTACCTTGCCCCTCACATACTCATAGCGAGTCAGGGGATCTAAGTAATGTGCTGATCGTTTGCTTCTTGTTCTGGTTTATCAGTCAGAGCATCTGAGACCCATTCCCAGGAAAGGGTCACTCACAGTTTCTTTCCCTCCTGAAAAGTCTGTCCTCATACCCAAGTATCATAGAGACTTTTAGGCCTGTCCGCCCCGAGGAATCTTTCCCTGGAACCAACTTGTTTTCAAGACTCAGAGACTCCCAAAAGGATCTCTTACAGGGCAGCAGGGAGCTTATCAACGCCTCCCTTCGCTAACAGTATTTGCAAGAGCTCGAGTTAGGGCTGGCCAAGACCTAGTATACGGACCCAGTACTTCTCCAGCCTTCCCCATCCATGTTCAGGAGTCCCAATGTCTCCATATCTTCTATAGGGTCCAGGGCAGAATGAAGATGAATCAGAGGGTGGAAGTCAGAGGGTCTAGAACCCTCGCTCCTCCATCTGGGTTGATTTTACACCAGACTGTCCAATACCCATTTGACAGCAGTTCTGACATGCCTCTCTGGTAAGGTGCATGTCCACTGTGGGCACGGTGGCATTACTGAGCTTCTGTCAATATCTGGACTCAGGAATGCTGTCTCTCCTGAGGTCTGACAATTTATCACCAGCATGGATGAAATGTTTGCTAAAGAACATCTTCCTGATCTGAGTGGCTGGCCTATGAGCTGACTTTTGGTTGTGTGAGCACTAGCCATGAATTGGCACACTGAGACTCAGTGGGGTCCACAGTGCACAGCTCAGAATAGCAGGGGGGAAAGGCCACTTTCCATGCCAAACCCTCCCAATCTGGCTGCTGCTGCAGGAGGGATCTGGCCAGTGATGGTGTGTTTCTTACTATGGAAGCAGGAAGGGGTTCATTCAGAGGAAAGGAGAGTTTGGGTTTCCTGGAGTCTCTGGGATATATGTGTGTGTGTCAGAAATCTAAGTTCAATTTTTCCTGGGTAGGAAAGGCCAGTCATGATGGAGGAAAACCCCCGAATTGGACAGGAGGCATTCCGATTCAGCCCAGGGCTGAATGATGTGCAAGGCTCCATCTCAGATGCCTGTGATAATCCTCTCATTTTACCTGTGAGGAAACTCGGCTCAGAGAGGCTCTGTGACTTGCACAGGGTCACAGAGGGGGTGAGAGTTATAGACCTGGGTAGTTTGTTCTAGTTGATTTCCAACTGTCACCTTCCCACCATACTCTGGGATCTTCAGAGGGCCCGGATCTCCTCTGATCCCCCACCCCCAAAGGTTTTCAAAGACCAGATAGTAGTCCGTGCTTTTGGGGACTGAGGTCAGGATTCATTGACCGTGTGACTCTCATTTAGATGACCAGAAGCTGGAGCAGGTTGGGAAATTTCCCCCTTGGGAAAGAAAGCCCATGTTTGAGAGGTCATTCTGAGCATGACCCCTTCGGTCTGTGTCCTGGGCTAGTGGAAGAAAATCTGATGGTGTCTGCATGCACTTGGAAGTGTTTTTTAGCTTGTCCAGAAACCTTTTGTGTGCCTGCTGCTGTGGTTGCTGTTGTTTTTGTGACACCGCCCCATGATCCTGAGAGAAGTGACTTCCAGGTAACTGAATTGTGTCTCTAAGGATACATTCGAGAAAATACACAGTTGGAGTTAGGGCAGATTGCGGCCTGTAAGCTACACCAAGATGGATTTTGAATAGGATTTCAATGAAGAGGAGTATGGCTTGGCAGAGAGAAGGAACAGGTAGAGGCAGGAAGTAATGAGGATAGGAAGAAATAACTGATATTTAAGACACAGTAAGAAATGTCCTGTGCTGAGCTGGGACAGATAGCCTGAGGTCGAAGTGAGCACAGTTGAGCCCGAGGACAAAATCCTTCCCCTCTCCCTACCACACCTCCACTGTATGGCCAAGTCTCAACCCTGACCTTCCAGAACCCTCAGCTTCCTCCTTTCAAACAGCTCTCAGAAAGGCAAGACAATAGGGAAACAAGCAACTGCCTGAAGGTCTTGGGGAAATAACTGGTAACTTTGGTTTCCTGGTGAAAACAGTTGAGAATAAAGTTTGTAAGCAAAGGAATATGAAGATCAGCACCCCAGAGCAGACTTCAAGGAAGTGATTGCCACGGACAGGCAGCCTGATTACAGCAAAGAAGCAATACAAATGAACGAGGAGGAGGGGGCAAGGGAGAGGGTAAGATGAGCGTGAGGAGAGGACAGAGGAGTGAAAGAGGAGAGTATGTCTGAATGGAGCAGAAGGATAAAACCAGGATAGTCTATCTACACTCTCAGACTCTTGCTCCCTAACTTTCCTTACAAGAATGGTGCTCACCTCCACGGTGAGTGCGCACGCGCACACACACATTCATAATCCTAACCCTGCCATCTTCACAGCTGTGATCCAGGGGTGTAAGCACACACTCAGTTCCTGAGCAGAGCTGGGACTTCTTCGGAGCACAAAAGAACAATGGACACTCAGGGTTCGGAGGAGGCTCAGGCGTCACTAAATGGCTTGCTCACCCCACAGCCACCCACAAAAGGATGTCAAACGGACATGCAGGGACCTCGAAGAGAAAACAGTGATGTCGGCAAAAGTAAGCCTTCTCCTCTTGTGGTTGAAAACCTGGGCGTCAGATGGCTCTCTCTGTTAGGACTGATCTGATGCTGCCGGTTACAATCCAGGCTGATCTCATTTGTTCGGGGTGTGTGTGAGTCAGGTCTCCCAGGTGGGAGAGAGGCTCACAAGTCCATTGGGTCTTTGCCTCCTGAAAGTAAGCCCTCAAGGCAGACAGCAATCCCATTGCCCCTTCCCACCTTCCAGCTTTGTCTGGCTGGAGACAGCGGCCCAGCTTCTCTCTTGCCTTAGTGTTTGCACATGCTCAGAAAAAAAGAAAAAAAAAAACGTTTGAGCACATCTCCCATTGAGCCCTGTAACTGCGGTATTCCCCTCTCTAGGATCTGATATTCAAAATTCAAATGTGAGTCTTAACTTGAGATTCCACAAGGGAAGCAGCAGTAGATGCCCTGGGCATCGCCCTAGGGAAGGGGATATAACATCTTCAAAGCACGTATAACTCTAGACAGCTCCCTTCTCCACAAATTAAGTTGCTAAGAAATGTGATTCCGAGTCAGTGAGACCCTTCCACATGCTTAATGCTGTGCTAAGCATTGAGAAGACCAAGGAACAGGACAGTCTCTTAAGACCCTTCCTTACAATCTGCCAGGAGGACAATGCACAAGACCTATGGGCCATCGCAACACACAGCATGACGGCTGAGAGCACGGGACTTGGTTCTGCCCAGGAGAGGTGGACTGCTGGCCTTCCTGGGGTGCTCACTGCTTAAGCAGATGGTTTGCTTGGTCTTCCCTCAGAAGCGGTCTTTCTTCAGTTCCTTTCTCCACCCAACCATTATCCCAAATGAACCAGGTTTCCACCGGGAGTCCCCAGGCTTCCCTCCATCCAGAGGCTGGCAGCTGTTCATAGCTATTGCCCATTAGACCCAGTCATGCTGACAGCAGGATCATATCCAGAGTGAACTAACTCTTGAACAACCCAAGGTAGCTTGATCTGTTTCCACCATCACGTGTTGGGCCCACGTTTCCTCCACCTTCTCTCTAGGGTTCCCAGGGTCTTTTTGTCACTAGGACAAAAGCCTGAACCTCTCCTAGACTTTCTCCCTGAAGCCACTTAGATCTCAATTGCCATCGGCACCTGCATGTGCTGACCTTCCCTTGGTTGGCTCCTCTTGTCACTCCATTCTCCCAGCTGCTGCCTCAAATGGCCATCCGTGTGTCCTCCTCTGCTTCCCTCTCCATCCTCTTTCCCTCCAGGACTTGGCTTCTGGGACAAGGAGAGACTAGGTCTGTGCGAATGACCACTGCCCAACAGTGCATTTGTTTTCTTTTTTTTTTTTTTTCCCAACAGTGCATTTTATAGCCAAAGTGGGCTTATAGTTGGAGGGAGGATGATGATGGTTCCTTGATGGCCTGGCCCAATCGCCATAGGAAGTTAAGTTAAGTTAAGTTAAGTTAAGTTAAGTTAAGTTAAGTTTTTGTCCAATGATCTCAAACTGGAAGATGCTCCCGGCTTCCGTCACCATGAGAGCAGATGGCCCTGGAGAGGAAGTGCCATATCAGAGGTCTCACAGCTAAATTGAGTTCCAGTCAGCGAGTTCCAGGGTCTGAAAGGCTGGTGGGTGGTCCCCGTCTCGGTGACCGTGGAGTCAGAGTTACTTGCTTGGAGCAATAAAAACATTTGCCTCCTTGCTATCCATACATGTCTGCTTGAGCTCACTAGCTGGATCCAATCCCACCTGACCCCCCAAAAAACATAGAATAACCCTATCTATGGGATAGGTTACTCCGAATTAGAGCTATTAAAGTTATATGGACTTTTTTTTTTTCTGGACACGAACAGAAAAGCAAAAACTTTCTTTGACTTTCACTGTGTATATACATATATATATACACACATATTTGGAAGCAGGTCTTTTGTCATGGGGATTATTTTGGGATTTGAGCTCGCTGGCCTCCTTGCTCTGTGAATCAATGCTTGCTGCGGTGTTGAAAAGGCATCCATTGGTGACCACAGTATTAAGCCAAATTTAAGATCTTTAGTCTCCTCCATCTGTAAGTGTTATGTATCTACCTCATTATAATTTTTTTTTTTGGTTTCCTGTGCTTTCGTGTTGTGTACAATGTCAGAGGTGAAATGTAGATAAAAATATATATATATATAAAAATATATATTTTTTGCTTTGCAATAAAGTTCAAAGCTATAACACAGAGTATTCATGAAATGTCATAGCCTTTTATTGTGCTCTATCTTCTCAGTTGTGGATTGTCCTGGGAAACCCTCTTTCCCACTCACTAGAGTCAATATTGTTACATTTGCTATTTGATAAATTATTCTGATTATTTTCACTGTATGTTTTTGACACATCGAAATAAGACACTAGGGTTCTTGAACCACTCTTGGTTTCAAAGGTGCTTTAATCATGTGGACTCATGTGATCAAATGGACCAGAAGTGACTCTGCTGAAAGGATCTTCCAGATGAAATGATGGATCGCAATGCCACTGGTCTTTGGGTCTAGAACAAAAGGTTTGTGTAAGGGGGACAAAGAAGCATCCGTCTGGCTTTGCCTTTCTGAAGCTTTTGATATTCACTTATTTCTGACTTCCTTTCTTTGGGGCATGGAATCTGGTACTCGTGGACGCCCTAGCATTCGTGTCTGGTTGGGCTGCTTTCCACTTTGGGACTGTGCAGTCTTTTCCGGATTGATTTTCTGTGTTGTGCGATCTGATAGTGAATCACCCTGTGTCCAGCCCCCATCCCTTCTCCAAACCTTCTGGAAGCCTCTTCCATAACATGCTTTAAGAGGCGCAATGATTTGCAAACAGCTGTGGTCTGCAAGCCAGCAGCGAACACCATAAAGACTCAAGCCTTTGTGAAGAATGCTGATGGATTTCAGTGCAAGCTGACGCGATCTTGAACCGAAATTGGGAGGTGGATTGTCCACAATGGATTCCCCTGATCAATATTTTTGAACAGAATTCATTTCTTTTCACATAATACATCTAGGTCATGAGTCCTGGATAATTTGTGCTGCGGAGCAACCCTCGTTTCTCTGTCTCCTGCTAAAATATGTAAGACATTTCTCAAATTCATTAGATACATGTTAAACGGGAAAAAGAAAGTTAAGAGTAAAAGATCCTTACAAGTATACTTCAGCAAAACCCTCCAAGTGTTTGATTCTCCCCAGGTCCAGAGAGCCAGGGGAGTGTATAGGTAACTGAAGGGTGCAGGTAAAAGTCATTTCCACAAATGGAGACTTTTTCCCTTCAAATACATACAATGACTACTAAAAAGTGAAAATACAACATCCAGTTTCTTAGGACTCATATTTTATCCTTGTTTACCTTCTAATGATCATAAAGAATTGTTGGTGTGTATTAATAACAGACATTTTATCTTGTATTTTTGGAGGTTTGATTTGTCCTTGAACCATGCTGAATTTTGCATTTAAAACAACTGGGCTAGGTTACGCTTTGCCTGTCTCAGCTAATTCTCTCTGTTTGTGATGTAATGGTCTGTCTAGGAATTGAAATGCAGATAACATGTATATTGAAGATAGAACACATTGGTATTTCTTTGAAGGGGAAAATAATGATAAATATATATATTTATATAATATACAAATAAGTAGGTGGGTGGGAATCTATTATATATTTACATGAGTGCAGACATGCACACACACACACACACACACAGAGGCACAACAATAATATGCTTCCAAAGTTCATTTTTTATTCTGATGAATTTGCCACCTCACTGAGCTTCCTGAGATTTAAATATTTTCTTTGAAATAGCCATGCATTTCAGAAACTTTTTAATTTAATTTTTAGGTTATGAGAAAGCACAATTTTTATTATCCTCTTCTCTCTGTTTTTATGGTGACAAAATGATTATGGATTCAAAGGACTGGGGTGTTTTTTTTTTTTTGGGGGGGGGATATCACTGCCCTGGTGGGAGTAGGAAGCCCAGCCTTGCTTCTAGAGAGCTGCTGCTGGATTTGAACCGCCAACCCTGTGGGCCATAGCCTCACACACAACTACTACACCACCAGGGCTCAGCCCCCAAAGGACTAGGTTTTTAAGTAGATTCCCGTGGGATCCTTTCTTAAACTACCTTGTTCAGTATCCAAGGCCCAAAGAAAATTATCTGCTGAGCCACTTAGTCTCTCCTTCCCTTGATCCATCTTTCCATTCCCCTCAGGTCCTCAGTTTCATACAGGAAAGGCCTGGTTGTCTGGGGGGAACCTGCTGACGTCTCTGTACTAAGCTGACCTCTTTCCATTGCCACTTCTGAGTCATCTCCACCCTTGCTCTCCCATTCTCTGCTTCCCACACTGTTCAAAATCACTACCAGGACACAGGTTAGTAAGGGGCTCCGGGGTGGTGAATAGGAAGTATTCCTTGATGTATTAGAGACATTTGGGGCATACACATTGGTAGCTCTGAATGTGAAGCTTAATCTGTAGAGTCCAAAGGGACCAAAATTAATAGACATCTCTAGTAGAGAGCATGGCACTGCCCATCATCATAGTCTTTGGCACTCCAGGTCCCTGCGTCATAAGCAAAGATCTGTTGGTTTATAGGGTGTGCCAGAGCTAAGATGGGAAAGGGAACACAGAGCATTGAGCTTCGCCTCATCACAAAAAGGCATTTTCTTCTTTTCTCCACCTTTATTTTCTTCCGAGATCCTATCTCTGCTGACCGGGCTAATCTTCTGGCTGGGTTCATGTCTTTGAGGTTGTTGTGGGAAGTTGTATGCCTTGTCATGAGAATACTGCGGTTTTTCTCCTGTTATTGTCAGTTCTCTAGCTGGAGGTGTTTTCAGTGCTGTTCATGGTTGGGAGTTGTTCTCAAGCTCCTGAGTAAATCTCTGATCTGAAATCCACTTTAATCCCCTCAATGATTTATAGGTGCCCTGCTTCAGGACAAAAGCAAGTACACCTTTTCTCAATAATTTCCATTCCTGGGGAATTACAGCATCACTGGACCCAAAGCTAGAGGTCTCACTTAGTGGGATGCAGCAAATATCTCAATTATGAATTGAGGTAGTGTACACTGTGGAAGACAGTTTGACCTGGGGCTTCTCGGGCCATTGGCTCATGCCATGCATGAACTCATTCTGTAAGGACACGGTGATGATTATGAATCTGCTTTACTCCATTAGAGCCTTCAGGCCAGAAAGGTATTTTCATTTCAAATGCAATGTGTCACTTTATTATCATATATTTATTGAATACAGACTCTACCAAACATTGGGCTGGAATTGTAGGGAATCTAAAGATGAAACAAATCTCAAAAATTTTAAATTTACTCAATTTAATAATTGAGTAACACAGTATAAAATGGAGCCCTGAAAGAGACATTTTGAGCACCCAACATTGGAAGGCATGTTTTCAAGTGGAGGTTTAAGTGGCGGCTTTGATTAGAAAGCAGTATTTGAGCTGATTTTCAATTGATCCATCAAATGTATAAAAATGACTGTGTTGGGTTGTTCTTGATCAGAGTAATGATCAATGAATGAATAAATGAATCAATGATCAATAAATGAAATTCATTCATTTATGATGTCAACTGTTTTCTGCAAAGAGAGCAAAATAATTTCTAGTGACGCATACTTGCATCCTATTTTGTCTTTCCCTGCTGATTAGAAACATTCACCTAACCTTGTTGAAATTTTGTTTGGGATCATGGTTCCTGGAATGTCTCCCCATTGTGGATAGCCACTCTCCCTCTTTAAAAGCTTCACGGATACCACCTGGAGCTGACTAGTGGTTGCCCCTGTGTTCTTGTGCATGTGTTGGCTTAAAATTCTCTCTCCTGAACTTTGATGAGTCTAAAACCCATTCTTATGGTCTTTTACATGTGGAGGAGGATGGGAAGAGGAAAGCTATGGATGTGGCCATGGTGACTGGAATAACTCAATCCGTGAAGTTAGAACCAGAGTATTGAAAGATGGTGATGGGATATTCCAGGTTTTCTTTTGGGAACGACTGAGTTTTTAAGGTCAAAGGGTAGGGAGTTGGATGATTCATGGAAAAGTTTAAAGTCCAAAACTGCCTAAGAGACACAAAGGAGCCCCATCTCTGATTCTTCATAAGGTTGTGGTTCATTCCTGGTCAGGCTAAACTTTCTTTATATTTGAAATGACCACATCTCCCCAGAACTAGTCTTACAAAATGGGGTCCGCTCTGGACCTTCATGATAACAGCATGGGAGTCGGTCCCTGTGGACATGGAACGTCCCAAAGGAGGGCATTTAGGGTCAAACCCGATTTCTCCTGTAATGAGTGCAATGGTTCCCTGGCTCTTCCATGCACCACGCAAAGAGGAAAGAAAGGCAACCCAGCAACCAGTTCTGACGCTTTCCACAACAGCCCCAACTTCCTCAACCCTAAACACAATCTCAACTTAATGTCATGTTCTGGGAGTATAAAGAAAAAGAGACTCAAACATCTTATCATTGAATCCACAGGTACAAAAGGCACAGAGAATTAGGGCAAGCACAAGAACCTACCCAACGTGCCCCCATCTTGAGCATGCACACTCACCAACCCGAATGTCGCCTGGTCTTTGATTCAGAACTCGGATTCTTCATGTATTTAAATAGAAATATAAGAGGCGACACTTTTTCTTAAAATTTACAACAAATTTTACCTGGAATTCTGATGGACACCCCTAAGCTCCCTTAGTCTGAGTCAGTGGTGAATTACCCAGCAAGCCAGTTAAGCATAGGCTTACACATGCTTACTTGATAATCTACAGTGAACAAAAAACCTACTCGAGACTGTGTCTTGGACTTACCCAGCTTAGTGATTATTCTGTTCCAGTGAGGGAGTGTACATTTGATAAAAGCCTTTTCATTCTGGAAGGAGATGCTACGGGAGACAGATACCCACCATACTGAGAAGCAGAGTCTTTGATTTGGTGAAAAAGATGTATGTAGCATTGTTCACTCTCCATGAATAGGTAAGCACAAGTACGCTGCCACTTAGCTTGCTTATGGGATAAGTCTGATACGGGTCTGGTTTATTTTATTCATGCTCTCTTGAACCTCCTTGATGAACTCCTTTGTCTTCAGTCCATGGAGCTGACTCTTGGAATACAGCGTGGAATGATGGTCCTCCACATTGCTGGAACTGAGAGGTTCCCCTGTGCAGCTCAGCAGTCATTCAGAAAGGGCTGACTTTTGAGTTTGCACAAGTCACTTGCAGCAGTGATCTCTGACATGCCCATGATGTTCGAAGACACTAGCTGTTGCCCTTCTACGCCTGTCCACTCATCCAGCCACAACCCCAGTCTCCCAGGAACCTCAAACCTCATAGAGTGGGCTCAAGAATGTGTGGCCTCAATTGTTATCCGTTTCAGATTTAACTCCCCCTCCCTGGGCGGGTGCCTCATGTTTCCTCGAAGCCCTGCTGGCACTATGGGTTAGGCGAGGGGCTGCTCACAGCAAGGTTGGCATGCAAACCAGCCAGCTGCTCTGCGGAGATCTCCTCTGTCCTAGGGGGTCGCTCAGCATCAAAATCAGCTCAATGGCAGTTGACTTGGCAATTCAGTATACATACCAAGGGCTCTCCCGTGTATTTCCTAAATGAATTCCCCTCTCTGAGGCCTCAGAATAGTATTATCGAGATTAGATAACAAATAAAGTAGACTTGTATTTGATAGATGAGAAAAATGAGAATCACGCAGGGTCTGATTAGCGTATCCAGAGTCACTAAATTGATGAGACAAAAACTATGAAAGCCTGGTTAAAACCCCTGACTTTCCCAGTGTACCATTGTCCACACACTTCCTCATTTAATGAGTGGGTTATTTTGTCTTGTTCCCCGCCCCCCTCCCCTCCCCGATGTCATATTAAACTTTAAAAGCTCCCCCCTATGGTCATAGGCCTCAATCTGTGTACCGACAGCCATTCTGAGATGGTAAATAAAACATAAAAAGATGCAATAACTGGCATTTTTCTGCTATTTCCGAGGCGGGCCCTGTAAGTGTGTTATTCCCATGTTGTATAAAAAGAATCAGGCACTAGATCATATCATTATTTTTGTGGAGTTCAATATTCCATTATTCCTAGTAAATCCAAGGACTGAATTCTTTTGCCTAAATTCTTCAATCTTCTGCCCTTCACCCAAGATCTGGCTGGTAAAGTTAAGCATCACTAAGAGTTTCAGCCCTCTCAGTTGACTTGCCTTGAGAACTAGGGAAGTTGTGTCTCTCAGTTTGCTCCGGGAACCTTGCAATTACCCTGGCTTTCTGCATCCACTCTCAACACTGAGAGAACTCCTTCTTGGTGCTAAATGAGATTTCTTCTTTCTTGAGAATCAAGACATCAGACTCCTAAACTCATGCACGGTCTAGTTATTCTGGTCATGGATTCATCATTCATTTAGCAAATCTCTTAGGTACTTGACTGGGCTGTGACCTCCATTAATTTAGTCTTGTAGAGGAGCTAATCCTATTAAAAAAAAAAGGGTGTTGAAATGGAAGACTGAAAGTGATTAATCTTACAGTGTTAAAGTTCCTTAGCACTTCTGAACTCAAAGAAAGGGGAGATGCAGCAGGGCAGAGTGAACTCTCTGACTCCGTGTCTTTCTGAAAGATTGCTGAGCGCTCCTCACGATGGCATATTCTGAGATTTGGAAATGATGAGTACGCTGTTTCCTAGACGTTCTCTCTTTTCTCTGAGAGTCATCCCCAGTAGGTACCAAGACAGAAGCTCCGACAGCAGCTATCTTGAGAAGATGCTTCTTGCAGGAGCCCTTCTTAAAAAGAAAACAATGTTTTGTTTTTTAAGGAAAAATGGTTTAATGAGGATGGTTGGGAGGAGGAAGAGACAAAGAGGTGAGAGAGTAGTAAAGAGACCCCTTTTCCCATTGGCTACCTTGTTCTAGGATTGTTTTGTTTTGTTTTGAAAGGTTTATCTTGCCCATCCTGGTGCTAGGATTGCTACCCCGGTCTAAAAGAGATGATGACGATCGGGATCTTGGGAATGGACTCCTTTCCTGGTCCTCCTCCAGGAGAAGCTAAAGACCTAAAACCAAAAGCTCTCCGCCCTCTAGTAATCTGTTTCAATCATTCCTTCATGTGCACTGAGCGCATGCTTCCATTCTGAGACTCACACAGTTTGGGTTTCAGAGAAAAAGAGGGTAGGTCATCATTTTTGAAAGAGCCAAGAGAGAAATGGGCCATAAAAGTATGGCATATGAGGGTCAGCAGGCCTCATCTCGATCAACCTTCAAAAGTTTCCTGGGGAAGGAGGCATGGCACTGCTCCTCCTTGCAGAGCATTCTTTCCAGTGCTTGCTGAGACCAAATAGTCCCTTGCCTTTAACTCCTTTTACAAAGTTGATGATGACTTTTTGGTCATCATTCCTACTCTTGTGGTTAATACTCAGTTGTGGGTTGTGATGCTTTACTAAAAGACTTCCTGAAGTGAAGACATATCACATCTACTGCATTCGTTCAGTAGGTCTCCATTTCTAAAATACTATACATTTATCTCCAAAGAGATAGCTTCCATAAAGACATATTCATTTTTAACAAGGTGACACTGTTTAATAGTGATAAGGAAATTCTTTAACCTTCAAAAAATAATGATGTCTCTCCCTTAATCTGCTGGTTCAGCTTATGACAAATTGGACCACTAGACAAAAGTTCATCAGGTATTTATCTAGTGATGTTCACTGTGCATGGCTGGGTACCGAGATGGTTGGGAATGGTTCCTATAACCGGAAATGCCGAAGTTAGACAGCAATGCTTCGGCATCACAGGACTACGACAGCTGTCAGTTAGCCCAGCCTCCTCTCCAAATAGGGCTCCTCTTCTTTAAAATCTAGGGGCAGCCTAGAATGGAATTCCTTCAGTCTGACATCTCTGCCTACATTGCCAAGCATCCATCCACTCCTTCCTCTTGGTCGTGGAGAGATCCGCTCGCTGAGGCATTCCATTCATCATCTTCTACCTGGTAATCCCGCTCACCCACTGGTGTCCCTCCAGAGCTCTGAAAAGTGTCATTCCATAGCCACCCTTGCTTCTCCTCATTTCTCCCTAATGGTCAAGGCAAAGACAGTCACCAGAGCATCTTAGGTCCACACTGCTCACGTTTTCATCCATCTACTCTCTCCCCAAAGACGTCACGTTTGACTTTCAACTGCGTTTCCGCCTTTCTTTTCAAAACGTGAAGCGCTTTCATGGGCCCATCTGTTTATTGGCTGGCCGCTTCTCTGCTTTATTCCACCCCAGCCTCCAGTCCTTATTTGGCCTCATTGTCCTTTCCTGGGGTGAGGGTGTGGTGGGGGTGGGGGGTGATTCTTGATGCCTACAATCCCCTTCACAGAGTTCCCTTTTATATAGGGAGGTGGCGCTGCTCTCTTTCCAGATGGCCTGGGATGGGGGAGCCGAAGCACAAAGCATTGCCCAAAGAGGGTCATGCTCAAAAACTTTTTTTTTTTCTGAAAGTAAAATGGGGAAAGCTCAGTGATGTAGGAAATTCTCTTCAGATCCTTCACACTTCAGGCCCAGTTTCCAAGTTCTTTTCTTCTTGAAATATCAATATCATCCATTGATTTTTTTTAATGGAGAGACAGCCTCGTGCTAATGAATAGTACACACAAGACCACTCCATTGTTATGATTTGAAGGGGTACAGACCTTCGTGAACTGTGTTTATGTTCAGATTTCCATGATCATGCTGGGTTGATTTCAGATTGGTGCATTTTCACTTATCAGGGACCTCTGATTCTAGCAGAACAAAATCAGCTATTTACTCTAGTTACTGTAAGCGGACACATAACTTTTACTGTAATTTGAAAAAAACAAACAACCTTGCACTGTAATGGTTTAAAAAAAAAAGCAAATCTTACTGAAACTGATTTTGTATTTTTTATTACATCTGAATTTTCACATTTTTGTATCTAACCGTGACCACAGTAGCGCTTCCATAGCTTGTGTTCAAGGTCTCGTTTTTTTCCAGGTGGGATTCTTAAGATTGTGTTGACGTCAAACGTGGAAGGGGCAGGAGTGGGGCCTGGTGTCGGAACCTGTCCTGGGAGCTGCGTCCTCGGACAGGTGATGAGCTGGCTCAGGGGAACACTGGCACGGACTGGAGCTAGCCGCTATCACACGTCACTGCGTGAATTCCCACAGACGGCGTAGATCTCCAACTTATTTCCGGCCAAAGGTTTTGGCCAAACCTTTGCCAAGGACTCTCTCAACGGAGCTGCCCCCATCCCTGCAGTACCCAGGGTCCTGGGTAAGGGAGGACACTTTTTGAAAACCAAACTTGTGACGTTAATTTGTGATTCTGGTTTTGTTTCTGTTCTTGCTGGAAACGTGCTGGGAACCAGACAGCATGATGTTAGAGCTCTTTCTGCTGTTCCAAACCGATGCTCCTGTTGTGCTCTTTTGTTTCTTAGTGGAGAAAATTCTAGCCAGAGACCTAATTAGGAACTCTTTCCCCCTGTATTTCAGATGAGCGGGTCTCCCCGTGTCTCCCTCCCTTGGTGCACTGCTTCCCGCCTTAGCGTTGCTGCTCTCCTTCCCTTCTTTCTTTCTTTGACGGAACAACAACAGACCCACAAAGGAACAAATCATCTCTTTCTCTCTCTTTCTCTCTCTGATGTGTAATGTTGTGTTGTCCAGATTCTGTATAAAAAAAATATGTATATGATGTATCTGATATTGACAGCCGTGGGCTGTGACTTTAACCAATATAATTAACAAAACTGCATAATGTTGGTGTTTGATTTTTTCTTTTTAACAAAACGAAACAAACAAACAAAAAAAAACCTAGTTAAGATGTTTGTGTATTTTTTGCATGGTGAAAATGTACTGAGTGCATTGAGAAATGTCGGGAAGGGACTCCCTGGCCAGGATGGTTACTTCTTTGAACCTCATGGTGATTGGTTGTGGACCACTGATTCCCTGCGGTGTTCGTTTTCTTTAATTTCGCATAAGTATGACTTGTTTCAGTACTCAAGATTCAACACAGTGTATCTCTCTCTCTCTATTGTACTTACTGTTCCTTAAAGCCAGGTTGTGGAAGCTCACTTCATCCAGCACTGATGTCTTCGTCGTTGTCGATTTCAGTTGAACTGTGTTCCATTGACCTCACTGTGAAGTCCAGATCTGAAGCAGACCGGCCCTGTGGACAACGGCTACCATCTCTCCTGCAGAGGTCTAGTCCTCTGGGCAGTGCTGGGGGTTTCTCTGGTCACAATCCATTTTTCCCTCCCGCTCCCCCGTCCCTCCCCCAAGCCTAGTTCTATGTAAAGGAGAGGAAAGGACAGGAAGCTAAGCAGGAATCAAAGAATTATTTATATTTTATACATAGAAATGCATCTAGTAGGTTATAAATACATAGGTGAGAAAGAGAGAGAGAGAGAGAGAGAGAGAGACTTCAAATGTGAAGTAAGCAGAAAAACAAGGGGGAAGATCTTGGGGGACTTCAAAGAGGGAACCCCAATTTTCCTTCTAGGTGGGGCACCTGATTAACATGGCATCTAGAGAAAATGCGTTTCTCCTTCCTTGTGCCTCAGTTACACCATATAGAAAATGAGCAAGTAAGAGTGGGGGCTGTGGGTGGGGGTGGGAGTGAGAGTGGGGGTGGGCAGCAGGAACTATGATTTCTTGGGTCTTCAATGCACATCAAGCAAGAGTGAAGGATCTTTAACTACCTAAGAGCTGTATGTTTGGGGTCATTGCTGACAGCATCCTCTCTCATTCTCAGGACACCTGGGTCTACTCAGGGGGAAGACACGAACTCTTCTGGTTCAGGATGCCTAGCTTCCAAAGCCTTTGGCTGTCTGACTCTTGCACAGTTTGAAAGGAGATGAGATTGGTAGCCACTGTCCCTGGTGAATAGAGTTGCAGAACTTTGCAGGGTTCTGTTTTTGTTGTTCATAGCAAGCCTCTCCACTGGGCACTCAGAGAAGAGTCTCCTCACTGTCATTCTTTTTTTTTCCCCAATGCAAACTCTGCTAGTTCACCCTCATGCCCACACCCCTTCTCCCCTCCCTAGGAACCCACACTTAACAATGCTGTGAGAAGCACCCACATATCCGGTGCCTGTGCTTTTTGCAGCTATTGGTCTTCTTGCAGGAAGGTTGCACCTCTCTCAAAGTGGCCCAGTCCTTCCTTCACAAACCTGGAGACACCTCCTATCCTTGAAGTCTTCAGGGTGTTTGACTGTGCAGTGAAACACCAATTCTGACAGCCAAGCAAGTGCAAATCAGGACTGTGATGTCTCTGCTTTTTCATTCTAAGTTCAAACCTCCAAACTCGAGTGCCTCTCAAGTGTTACCTCTCAGACGCTTCATTCTTCTGTGACTTACCTGATCACGAACACGATGCATTCTGACCATGGCAAGTGAGCCTCTCTATAAATATAATATCATTTTTCATGAGGTAGAAATGGCACCTCCTCATTTTCCTCTTGACCGCGAAAGGCTAGGATCTCTCAGACCTGGGCTGCCACCACTTCTTTCTGGCGTGGTCTTCCCTTCTGAGGCTAGAACGTACCAGATGACTCATCATGAACGTGCTTGATATCATCAGGGTATGAACCTGTCTCCCTCTTCTTCCCACAGGCCTCTCAAGGTACCTGCTAGCATATTTTTCACCAGCATTCACCATGAACACAGTTTGCACCCCTTAGATCTAAGGCTGGAAGAGACCTTCACAATCACAGAATTCGTTCCTCTCCTTTTGTGTCTTCCATACTGTCAGGAGTTCTCTAGAAGCACAGGTTATTCATGCCATGAAGGACTTCAGAGTTCAGATGCCCCAACCTCTTCACTTTGCAGATGAAGAAACAAACCCAGAGAGAAATGAAGCAATTGACCCAAATCTACACAGCTCAAAGTTGGCAGAGCCAGGATTGAAGCCTAACCCTCCATGTTCTTTTGTTCCTTTCCTGGCGCAGACTACCATTTACAATAAGAAATTCAAATTTTATGTCTCCCAATTCATTATATCTGCAAGTTTCCCAGAAAAGAGGAGAGTTCATTTTCTCAATGGCTGTAATGTGACACACATATGCCAGTAGATGCTCCCTCCTCCCAGTCTGGCTCTCTTATAAGCAAGTTCAGAAGGTTGGATTTTGAATAAGAAATGACCTAATATTTTATTTCCCTATATTTTGGGTAACAAGAAAGAACAATGAGAATAAGAACACAGAGGTAAATTTATCACCCATCTTTCTAAATCGCCTGGTAGGGCAGATTTTTTTTAAAACACGGAATGTTTTCTCTCTACGCATTTGCTCCCTCTCTCTTTTAGCCATTCCCACTCTCTCTGGATTTCTCTCGTCTCTGAAGCGTAAAAATATTCTCCAGTTACTGTTGGAGGTCTTCTTCGGGAAGCTTATGGCTACTGTAGACATCCAAGCTATCCTTCATGATGGTGCTGCTGCTAGGCGGCGCTGTCAAACTGGTTCCCCGTCAGAGTGACTCTGACTACAGCAGAGCACAGCACTATCTGTTCCCAGACTGTCTTCATAAATGTTGCCATGTCTGAGCTCTCCGCTGCA
The DNA here is from genome assembly GCA_004026705.1 of Nesogale talazaci. Classification (NCBI taxonomy): domain Eukaryota; kingdom Metazoa; phylum Chordata; class Mammalia; order Afrosoricida; family Tenrecidae; genus Nesogale; species Nesogale talazaci. Next base: position 25,756 of record PVJH01019785.1, read on the forward strand.
GCCACATCATAAGATGGACCATGAGTTCATTCTCTTCTTATATACATCTCTCTGTGCATATTTTTTATCTCGGTTGACCCACTGGAATCCAGTGAGTGTTTTCCTCATGCAAAGAGATCCAGGCACTTTCTTGAGTGTCATTCTTCTGAAAATAGTGACAGGCTGCCCTCCGGTCCTTGCTTGTTCTTTATGGGTCTTGGAGTCTCCTGAACACTCTGGTCGATTTTACATTGGGAAGATTTGTTGAGGTTTGTTCCAATCAGCTTAAAAAGAACGATTCAAGAACAAGTTTCATATTCATTAAAAAATAAGTAAAATCCATGATCTCCTACCCAGGTTCCTTGGTTCTCTCTAGTTTTATTACTAAAATCAGCCCTGTAAATCCTGCCTCCTTTTCAGAGTCTGTAATAGCTGCTTCTTCTTTTCCTCTTCCTCTTGCTCCCCCTCTTCCTCCTTCCCTTACCTCTCCCCCTCTCTTCCTTTGCCCCTCCTTCTCCACTTTCCCTTCCTCCTTCTCCTCTTTCTTATCCTGTTACCAAACTGAGACATGCTTTTGATTCCAATATTACACTGCTATTTCTCTACAGTGACCAAGTTTCTCTAAAGTACTTGAATTATAGACTTTCAGTTTCTTGGTCCAGGGCTGCAATTCCAACCCTTTACATGCTTCCTGTACTGCCCCACCCCTCAACCCATCATCTCCCTCTCTCTTGGCCAGCTCCCAACCCCCATCCTTATCTTATGATGGACAGCTGTCCTTCAAAATCCTCAACATGCCCCTCCTACTCCTTGACCCCTAGTCGACCTTCAGAGAACACTGATGCTGTGGCCAGGACCCAAGAGTCATTTAGTGTCCTTTCCTTCACTAAGAAGTGTTGAGCAGCCCAGCAACTGACGTGTCCCCTCAGATACAAGGGTGAATGTTCTCCCTTGGAAATACTGGGGTTGCAGAGTCCTCAAAGAAAATGCCCCCTAGTGCCATTATGGGGAAAGGGAGCTTCCAGAATTGGCCAGTTCTGGATGGCCTTCTAGCATTGGCAAGGGAAGGAATGGTAGCTATGATCCCTAAGTTAGAGACAGAGATAATGAAACTCATCTGCTCTATGCTTATAAGTACTATGACAATCATGATCTTTTAAAATGCGAACTCTGTTACCAGAGTCTGAGAAGAGTTTAGTTATCCTGCTCTCTTAGTACAGCTCTTTTCATCCACGCATGTACTTTCTGAATTGCCCTCCAACGTTAGCATATCCAGATAGCCCAGGTGTGTGTACATTTTCTATATTGTTGCAATCATATCTTACCTTCAGGTTTTGCATGCTACAATTTGTTTTCTAAACTGATAGTCAGCAGAACATGGTGGGGGACCTATGTTCCCTAGTTTCTGAAGCACATCTAACAGGCACCATAGCCAAACAAAACACCTTAACTGGTGGTTTTACAATGCCAGGCAAACCAGCTCACTGCTCACAGTGACATCTGTGTGCCCAAGTACAAGATCGCAATTTCCACTGGCCTTGCCTAGTACTCCAGCAGGGTGTCTGTGAGCTCAGCAAAGCAATAATGGGTGTTTGCCATTACTGATGTGTCCTAAGGCTAATTGGCAATATTTTATCCCCCCGAAAAGGTTTCATTTCACTTTCAATGTAGAAAAAGCAAAGTGGAGGAACATGGCCTTGATTTAAGAATATATCTGCAACGATAAACTAATCCTGGCTTCTGGTCCTGCATTCATGCCTTGTATGACTTTGAACACTTAATCATTGGGTTCTGTTTATAAAAGGAGAGGCTAAGCCAAATAGTTTCCAGAGAGATAGGTTTTGTGTTATGGATAATTTAAAACACATATTTGGATGGACATTAAAATAGAATCATACAATGGAGCCCATGAACCTGTCAATCAACTTCAGTAATTATTAGCTAATGGCCAAATCTCATGTCATCTATATTCCCACAGCTTTATTAGATATCTACTGTCATCCTTTTGGAATTCCTGGACAAAGGATTGCCCCTTTTTTTAGGACCAAACCCTAATGGTTTCCCTCAGAGATAAATTAGACATTGATCAGGGCCTGAGGTGGCTTGTTATGAGAACTGGTGTTGCTTCTGCCACACATTTAGTACAGGCCCCGTTGGGGTGGGATCACTGTGCCATCACTTCCTGAAACCACAGGAGAGTCCTTTCTGGATTTCAGTCTAAATGCTTGAGCATGACCAGAGGTGCTATTGGCCTGATCAAGGTCTGTTATGGGCATCTGCCTGTGAGCCAGTTTCTTACTTCCAGGACCCCGGCAGTCAAATTGCCCAGCACCCTCCCAGAATGTCAGATCGCCGTTGAGGTTGATCCTTCCTTTTCGCTTGTCAAAGTTTCTGTCCATCTTCTTTACCCCAGAGCAAGAAAAAAGGAAAAGGTTGCTTTGTTGGTTCTTTTCATGCCCTTGTGCGTGAAGTCAAACCAGAAGAGCTCCTTCCCTCTAGCGAGAGAGCAACACAAACCTTCCAAGAACTTCATATTCCCATTGTCATTGTGATCATCCTTCCATCTGATTTAGGGGGGCCCTGGAGAGGTTTTTCTGTTTCCTTGCTGAGCACAGGTCTCCTTGAGGCATGCAAGCATCAGGCCTGCCTCTCCACTGTTTGAGGCTCTTGGAATGTGCCAGATCAGTGTACAGCAAAGGAATCGACTTCACTCCACATGAGCCTGGTGCTTCCCCATTCCACTCATCAGCTGGGCGGCCACAGTCTGCCTTCCTGTGAGGACCTCATCAAAGGGATTCCAAGAGTAGAAACTCTCGTCAAGTGGCCCCAAGTCAGGGACGAGCCTTCTTTTCCAGGAAGCCTTCCAAAGGGCAAGCCCTCTGCTACTGTGTACTGTAAATCCAGAGTTTCAGGACCCAAGGCTTCCTGTACTTGGGGGAATGGTAGCTGAGGAGAAAGACCCCTTCTCACCTTTTGTTTACCTTCAATCTGGTTGAATTTAGCTGCCCTTAACTTCTAGTTTGCAAAAGTCCCTATTGCCTTAACAGCCACCTAATAAGCAGTAAGCACCAGAAGAGAACCCTCCCCCGCCTTCTGTGGGATCCCGCGTTCAGCCCTGCACCTGTCCCCGGCTCTGCTCTGCTGTTGTGCCTGAAAGAACTCAAGTCTGACTCCAAGGCCCTGGGGCAGCCTCTTGCTGAAAGAGAAACATTCCCAGGCTGAGGACCAACCCAGCACTGCTCAGGGGGAGAGATTCCTGCACCCAGCCTGAACGGGCCCTGGCGAAAAGCCAGTCTTCCTTCTTCAGACTCAGACAGGCTTTGCTTCAGATCTGGACTCCCCACACTCCTGCCATCCCTGCCTTCCCCCTACCTGCTGTTCCTGAGACCCCCCCCCATTTTTCTTAATGCTGTTTCTGAAGAACATCTAGACTTTGTGTTCTCCTGAACATCCTACCCACCTTCAGCTGCAGCATATTTCTTCAGTCTCTCCACCAAGCTCTTTAAAATGAAAGGCAGTTGCTGTCTTCCCTTGGACAATAATGAATGTATCTATTGTAAGTGCAGACCATGTAGAGAAGTGGCTGGGTTAAGAAAAAAAAAAGAGGGTTTTTTGTAAAGCCTGTTTATTTTTTTAAATCAGTTTGGAGCATTTCTATTTTACCACCCTTCACATGGTTTTGGGGAACCCAAATTGTATCAAAGTTTCATGCCAAAACAAGTCAAAAGTTGTTTTCTTGACCTTTTTCCTTCATGCACCATGTTTGACATGATTGTTTCAGTGTCATTTTAACTGTTTTCTTGTGACATGTACTGACGATAAAAGTCATCTTGACAAAAAAAAAAAAAGATTTATACATGAATCAGAAAGTATTTATTTCAATTTTGTACCTTTCCATTTTAATACATTATAATGTATTGACTCAACTGAGATAATATAAACAATTCATTTTAATAACACGCGCATGTGTGTGTGCCTTTTCCTTTTGCATGGTGCGGGAGGGACAGACTCGCAGTGGGATGGAGACTGCTGGGTGGCTTGTTGGCTTCAGAAGAGGGCAGTGACGGGACCCCAGGCCCCTCGGGGCAGCTGGCAGCAGGAGAGGAGGAGCTGTGGTTCAGGTGAACTCTGGAGGTAAGTCAGTGGATGCCCCAGGCATCAAGAAACCAGCCTCCTTATCCAGGGAACCTCACAACAAACGAGCTCCTCAGATTATTGGCTCAGTATATACCCTGAAAAAGTACCCGGAGAGGATACAATCCTGATGCACGCCTTTCCTGATTTTAACCCACTCAGGATCCCTTTGTTTTGACTGAACAACGGCCTTTGCAATGAAGCCTGCTGTCATTCCCAATCTCATAGGCTGTTTTAATCCACACAATGCCTTTGGATAGGAAATAAAACACAATTAAGCATCGTTCTGGGGTGAAGTCAAGTGCGATCTGGTACCAGCAATGATACCTCGAGTTCCACAGCCTCTTCTGCATCTGCTTTGACTTTCCAGCAGCTCCCTGCCAATGTTCTACTGCAACAGTTTTTGAATGCTCGTTGGCCAGTTTCACTTTTTTGCTGTTAGTCATTCAATTCTTTCTGCATTCTGCCTTTCTTTTGAATAGGCACAGGTATGGGTTTCTTCCACTCCACTGACCAGGTAGCTGCCTTCAGATTTTTTTGTCAATGACCACCCCGGCTGCAGTCATTTGTTGAAACATTTCCATTGGTAGCCCATCCGTTTCTGAAGCCTTTTTTATTGTCAATGCCTTCAATGCATTTTAGACGCTTTCCTTCAACAGCGTTGGTTCTTGAACATATGCTATTTCCTGAACTAGCTCAACATGTACCACATTTGGGGGGTAGAGCGACTCCGTGCATTCCTCTCATCTTTTGATGTCCTGCCTTCCGTCTTATTTTGGTGCTTCCTGCATCATTCCGTGTTTTACTCAGAGAAGCTTTCCATCTCTCCACTCGATGCATGAATTGTACTTGAATTTATTCAGCTTGAGAAGTGCCGAGGATGCTCTTCCAATCTTTGGTTTTTGTTTCTTAGTTTTTTAACTCCAAGTCCTTGCACATTTCATACTAATGTTCTAAATTTTTTCAACGTTTTTACTTCATCATTCCTTTCAGGATCATTTTGCCTTCTTTAGTCAATTGGAGAGTCTTTTGCGACATCTCTATTGGCTGTGGGCCTTCTTTTTTTTTTTTCTCTCCTGTCCTTTTAACGACCTCTTGCTTTCTTCGTGAATGACGTCCTGGATGTCCTTCCACAACTCTTATGGTCTCGGGACAGCTGTGTTTAATACATCAACTCTAGTCTTGAGACAGTTTCTGAGTTCAGGTAAGATGCACTGAGGACCATCCTGAGATCCTGACACGTTTTAATTTTCTTCCACTTCAGCCTCGATGGCTTCCCAGCTGACCATGTTCTGCCTTTTGACAATGAGCTTTATCCATCGTCTCTTTGCTCATATGGAATACATTTGATTCTTATGTGTTTCATCCGGAGAGGTTCATGACTATAGATGCTGTTGTTGTCAAAAATGGTATTTGCAATGGAGAAGTGGTTGGTCTTAAAAAATTCTGTCATGTGATTCAAAGCTTTGTTGCTATTTCCAAAGCCATGTTTTCTCACTCCCAATCCTTCTAGGCTATCCCCTGAAATGGATGACTATGGACTGGTTCATGTTGGTATAACGACTCTACCCTTTCATCTTGTGATGCTTCCTCTTTGTTTCTAGTGTTTTTATTCCAATCCCTAATATCAATTATCAATAGGATCTTGATTGCATGCTTGATTACTTTCAGGCTGGAAAAAGTTGGGAGAATTCTTCAATTTCTTCTATCACCGGCTTTAGTAGCTGCTGAGTAAACTTGAATAGTAATTTTACAGACTTATCTTCCTTGTGGGCATATGAATGGTATCATATCACTTACAGCACAGAACTTCAAGAAAGATCTTGAAATGTTCTTTTTGATGATGAGTGTGATTCCTGGTACAGTAGACCATATGATTGTCCAATTAAAATTGGCCAACATCAGTCCATTTCAGCTCCGTAGTGTGTAGGATATCAATATTTATGTGCCCCATTTCATATTTTATGACTTCCAAACTTCCTGATTCACATTTTGTAACTTTCATATTCTGATAATTAATTGATGCATGCAGTTGTTTCTTCCCACTTTGAGTCATGCCACATCAACAAATGAAAGTCCTAAAAGCTTTAATCTATTCACATAATTCTGTGGATAATGAGGCAACAGCCCTTCCTCAGTCGTATTTTGAGTGTCTCCTACCCTGAAGGGTTTATCTTCTGGCACTATGCCAGATAGTGTTCCACTGCTATACACAAGGTTTCTCAGAGGCTAATTTCCCTGAAATGGTTCTTCTAGCTCTGCCAAAACCTGTCCACCTTGAGTGAGCCTGTTGATATTTGAATACTTGTGGTATAACAATCACCCACCAGCCACCACATTGTAACACACTGACAGACAATAGAGAAGTGCCATTTCTGAAAAGTAGGTGTTGGGGAAATATAGATCTGGAAATGAAGGCTTTGTCAATGTGTTTATTGAAGTTTGGGGATTTGTGTTTCTAGATGCTCTGTTATGGATTGAATTGTGTCCCTCCAAGAGATAAACTGAAATCACGGCCCCTACTCCCTATGAATATGACCTTATGTGTAAATAGGGTCTTTAAATAAAACCACAGAATGGGCTCTTATTCCATCTGAGTCCTGTCTCAGAAACTAGAATAAATAAAGAGGGATCAACAGAGTCATGCAAAGATGTATCCAAAAGTCAAGGGGTACCAGAGGTTACTGAGCGTCCCAGAAGCTAGGAGAGAAGCATGAGGCATTTTGACCCTCACGAATTCAGAACAAGCCAACAGGGCTGACAGTCTGATTTGGACTTCTTGCCTCCAGAACTGTGAGAAAACATGTTTTTCATGTAATGGTATGCTGTCTTAGCAGTCTTTGAAGACAAAGAAATCCTCTTTTCTCCACTGCATTTGACAAAAGTTAGGGTCTTCTTGTTCCCACATAGTTGGGCTATGGAAAGGACTCATATTCAATCCCTGAAGCCACCTGGGGGACTTGCTGTCCAGTCCTTGCCTGCTGGCTTCACAGACACAAGCACACACAGGCCCACATACACACACCAATTACCCCACCCACTCAGCCCTGGACCTCAACAGTCAATCAAGATCCACGGGCAGTGGAAGTTCGGCCATCCCTCCCTCCCAACAACCTGTTCCTCCTCATCTTTTCCACTTGACAGTTTTCCTTTCACCACCCTTGTTTCAGCTCCCTAGCAAACCGGGTCTGATCTCCTACATGGTAGCTGTGTTAGTCTGGGTAGGCTGGAGAAACAAATTCATAAACACATATATGTATATAAGGGAGAGATTTACCTACAAGAGGAATGAAACATTGAGAAAACATCCCAACCCAATCCAATCTAAGCCTACAAGTCTGATATTAGCCCATATACCCAATACCAGTCTGTTAAGTCTTCTTCAGATTCACAAGGCACTTGCAATGACACCAGAATAATCACTGGTCAGTGGGTGCAAAGTCTTGTGTATCCATGGTGGTTGAAGCATCTCAGCACTGGCAGGAGTCTCTATGTGGCTTTTCCGGCTTCAGAGGTTTGGTTCCATCAGGGTAAGCACATGTGGCTTCTCCAAATCCTCCAGTTTCCAGGACGCAGGATCTATCAGCATGCTGTCATGTTGTCCTGTCAGTCAAGCATCTCCAAGAGACTGGGCTAATAGTCTCTCACCTCCACGGGGAAAATATCATGAGATTTCCCAGAATTCTCAGAGAAAGCCATGCCCACACAGAGGCCTCATCGACTATCCCCAGATTGACAAGCTAGATCCCACTCCTACACTCCCAATCATGAGATTGACACCAAAGTACACGACTGCCACTCTAGCCCGTTGATGTGAATTATGGTCTTTCACAGAACTTCAGTGTTATCAAGCAGGGAGAGATGAATTCCATGGTACCTGGAATGTAAGCTAATAGGACTCAAAGATGGATTCATTTTCTGAGACTACCTGAAACTGACTTACATTGAATTATGGTCTCGTTGAGGAATTTTAATATATCGTGAATTACTAGAGGCTTGGAAAACCTCTGTCTCAATGGAAGTACAGCTCCAATGGTTCTTATAAATAAGAATGGTGAAGCTTCATCTCAGGCACTTTGAACATTAAACAGGGGGGCCAGTCTCTGGCGAAAGTCCATCAAGTTTGGTAAGGTTGAGAGGCCAAGACAAAGAGAAAAACCCTCAATGAGATGGATTGATACAGTGGCTACAGAAATGGGCTCAAAAATACCAACAATTGTGGAGGGTTTTTGGGGGGGTGGTAGTGCTGAAACTATATGTTTTGGGTAATGGGAACTATACTGAAATCAAGGAACATTTTTGAAGGGAATAATGGGTTTTGATGGGTGTGTGGTATGTGGACTTTGGTGATAGAAGGGTAAATTGAGACCCATTTCTTCTCATTGACATAGTGATGCAGGTCCCCACCAGGTAGCAGTGAAGACTATCACTGGGTTAGCACCTTCTCAAGAAACCTGAGATGCTGGGAATAGTGGAGGTGGATGTGTGGACCTATAGATCACAAATGATAGGTTCAAGCCCTGACAAAAAAAGCAGAGGTGTGATGGGATTTCCCCCCATGTTTTTATGAACTATCAACCCCATGACCATTATGTCAAAGGAGTCCTGGTGGGGTAGTGGGCTACCACAAAGACTGCTAACTGCAAGGTCAGTGATTCAACTGCACCAGCCACTCTGTGGGCAGAAAATGAGAGTTTGTCCTCCCATAAAGACTCACAACCTCAAAAACCCAAAGGGGGAAGTTCTACTCTGTCCCACAGGATTTCTCTGGGTCAGGATCAGCTCAGTATTGGTGGGTTGGAACCATCAAGTTACTTCTGCTCAGAGCAGCCCTGGCTGGGGTTCCAGGCGCGTAAATGTCTATGGTAGCAGACACTTTAGTCTTGGTCCTGCAGAGCAGTCCATCCACTGCTCACCTGACAATGCCACCAGGGATCCTTCATGAAATATTAAAAACAAGGCAGAAAACCTCACTGTTATTGAGTCGATGCCAACTGAGCGACCCTAGAGGGCAGAGTAGAACTGCCTGGTGGGCTTCTGAGCCTGTAACTCTTTACCTGAGCCGAAAGCCCCATCCTGCTCCCAAGGAGGGGCAGGTGGCTTTGAGCTGCTGATCTTCCAAGTTAGCAGCTCACCGTGTAGCCAGTATGCCACCAGGCTTCCTCTTTATGAAATATTGGGCAAGAATACAAAGGAAACAAAATCAGACAGTACAGTGAAAATAGCTGAACTTCTACAGGTTTTGCTAGCAGACCTGCCACAGCAGCCTCAGGACACAGCAGGTGAGCTGATGTGTTTCCATTCAGGTCCCCCAAGCCCAGACACCCTGCCTGAGTTACTCCGTCTGAGCTCCTGTCCTAACTTCATAGAGAGAGCTTCTACCTGAGGCCATCTCCCTCTTGACGTGCTCCCAGGGATTGGGACATGATAAAAAAAATGCAGGCTGCTGGTGGGCAGCACAAGCACCATAAGTGTGTTCTCCTGTTTGCTTGCTGGGAGATACAGTAAGACCCAGGTGACGGGCGCAGTAAATACTCTCACCATTTAGAAGAAACCCCAATCCAAATCTTATAGTCCCAGACTTCAATTAGCAAAATGTCAGTGGCAGCTCTGGAATCAGAAGGTCTCAGCAATTACTACCTATATAAGCCTAGGCATGCTAATACCTCTGTACCTTCGTCTCCCCATCTGAAAAATAGGGACTAGGCCTCACGGGAATGTTATGAAGTAAATGAGATTATCAATATAAATATAAAGTAGGTAAAAACAATGGCTTGGATATATATATGTATGTGTGTATATATATATATACATATACATACATACATATATATATATATATATCTCCTTGTTTTAAGCCCTGCTGTTGAGTCTATTTTGATTCATTGCAAACCGAAAGGGCAGGGAGAACAGCCCCTGTGGATTTCTGAATGTGAACATCACTACAGAAGTAGAAACCCTTATCTTAAAACAAGATAAAAAAAAAAAAGACTGAGCCCCGATGGCATAGTGGTTGAGTGCAGGACTGCGGCCCACTGGCTTGGTGGCTCAAATCCAGCAGCAGCTCTCCAAGAGCAAGCCTGGGTCTTCACTCCCACCAGAGGGCAGTGATGCAAAAAAAAAAAAAAAAACCAACCCAGAAGGTCACATCTTTTCTCCCAATACTTAACCCACTACACCAACCACACTCCTTGTCTGCTACCTGGTAAGACTTAATTGTCTCATATAAGAAGTTCAAGGCCAAATATGCAGCTACTCTCTGGTCTTTAGCTCCATTTAACAAAATGCATTTCTATATGCCAACTTTACCTTTGACATACTTCTTTCCCCCTCCTACATATTTCCTTTTACTTGATGTTTTATATTTTTAAAAAATCTTTTCTATGTCAGCTCATTGTTTTTTGAATGAAAGAAAGTATACTCTTTTTGAATACCCACATGAATTCAAATAGTGAGTTAGCTGTAGCAGAGGTGGCAAGGCTTTGTGGGCTCAGTTCCTCGGGGCTCATCATCAAACGTCCAGCTGCTGAAAAAGCACATCGTGGGCGGTTGAAAGCGAAGGAGCCTGCAGTGATGTGGACTGATGCGATGAACTCACCTCCAACAATGACGGAGGTGGAAAAGGACCAGTCTAGTATACATAAAGTTGCCCTGGCAGCAACTAAACCCCAACCATAGAGTCACCTGGCAGATTTAGGGCTCAAAACTGGGTTTCTGAGTATTTGGTTATTTGTTTGTCTTTTCGACACAGGTGAGTGGGTTTCAAAACGTTCATGGAAGTAGCAAGATCAGGGGGCATGTCACAGTCCACAGAGGCAATGTCCTAGGACCTACACCCTACTCTGGTGAGGGGCCACTGGGGTCTTCAAAGCTCGTGAGTGGGTCTCTGAGGTGCAACTACTGTCTCTCCCTCTTTGGAAGAAAGAAGGGTGGAGAAACTCAAAGACACACACATAATAAAACAATTGATCCAATGGACTAACGGACCAAGCAAGAACTAGATGGTGCCAGACTACCACAAGCACTGTTCTGAAAGGGGTCTCATGAAAGGGGGCTCTGGATAGAATTGGAGAAAAATGTGACACTCCAAACCACAAAAGAGACCAGGCTCACGGGTGGCCTCTACACATTTGGAAGTGAACTCACTCACTGACTCATTTTTCAGCCAACCAATAGGCCGGCCAACAGGAAGGTATGCACATCTTTGAATAATCAACCATTTGAAATAAGCAAGGTAGCTTTTCCCCAAGGACACAGTTCAGGAGGGTTCTCAGAGAGAAGGGGGAATGAAAACAAGGATCACAAGAATTGGCAGGAGAAGTGATGTTACACTGAGGGAATAGCCCTGAATGAATATGAATTATTGGATGATGAGCTGCTCTGTTAATCCACCCAATTAACAATAAAACATAAAAATGCATCCATTAATTGATGTGTTTATAATTCACAGGAAATTCCATTATCTTTCTATGCCAATTTCTGAACAAACTTGCTGAAGCCCCTTCCGATCTTATCGAGCCTGGAGCCTAGACAGAAGGCCTGACCGCAGCCTCAGCATCAGCTACGAGGGTTGAGAGGTCATGGGTCTCAGCCCAGGAACTATTTTCAGAGGCTTCCGTGTCAGGAGTGACTTGTGTGTTTAGACATGGCTCTGCCTGTGACACCACAGCAGACACACGCGGCTTCTCTCCTGCGTCTGCTTCTCCCTCTTGAGGCTGTGATTGGGAGGACCCCGCCCCTTTCCCACTGCGCTGGACGATACGTGCCGCTTTGAGCAAACTCTGGCCTCTCATGGAGATAAGCCTGAACAAAATGTGATGGATTAGGGAGGACAGAGGAAAAGAAAGAGAATCCGTTCAGCGGCGCAGCTGGAGAGCTGAAGGATGCGAAGCAGCCGGCCCATTAGCCACTCTGAATCAAGAGCATTCATTGCATGTACCTTGCTACTGGGACACGTGCACAGGCTGTGCACAGATGTGCACGTGCACATCTCTCTCCTGTGTCCTGGAGTTCCTACCTAATCCTGTCCTTTTCATTTAGGCCTGCCACTTACATTATTTGACTGTCAAAAATATATCACACCCAGTATTAGATTTCTGAAATATTACCTCAGTTAATAATGTGCTAGCCAACCTCTAGGTAAATATTAGCATCCCTATTTTAGAGAGAAGAACATGGACTCTGTGAGATTAAATAGTTTATTATTTCAAAATACCAAGCATATCAGTCCCATTATACCTAGTGTTTCTAATACGCCAGCACATCTTCCATAATAACCTGGTCTTGAGCACAGGAAAATATCGTCTAAGCAGAATCTTGGGATTTGATACCAATGAAAAAAATGCAGGATATTTTTCTGATGGAGAAATGAGCCAGAGAATACAAATGGCATTGATCTTCATGATACTCCCACCCGGCGCCTCCCCTTTGGCTGATTACAGATATAAAGTGGTACTTGATTAAGATTCTGTGATATGATTGAACTGTCTCCAGACAGAGTTCTCCCTTTTTTATTAAAAATAATTTTACTGGGGGCTCATACATTGTTTTTCACAATACATAAATAAATATACTGTGCCAAGCACCATCGCACGTCTGCTGCTGTTATCATTCTCCAAATATCCGCTTTTTTACTTGAGCCCTTGATATCAGCTTCCCATCTTTCCCCTCTTCCCAGAGTCCCCTTTTTAAAACAGGATTAAATAGGGGCAGAAGATATGAGCAGACATCTGACTTAAGAGGATACACAGATAACAAATAAACACAAGAAAATATATCAATATCATTAGCCATTAAGAAAGTACAAATTGGGCTGAGCCCCGGTGGCGTAGTGGTTGTGCACGGGGCTGCAGCCCACTGGGATGGAGGTTCAATTCCCGCTCACAGGAGCAAAGGCTGGACTTCCTACTCCCACCACCAGGGCAGTAATGCCTGAAAAAAAAGAAAGTACAAATTAATACCAGAATGAAGCATTATCATTGCACCCCTATTGGAATGGTAAAATAAAAAGCAATAATATCACTAAATGCTGGAGGATACCGAGGAACCAGATCATTCACACAAGGCTGATGGGGATGGAACATCATAGTTCAAGGAGTCCTCATGATGTGGTACTTACACTTTAGGCTGCTAATCACAAGGTCAGCAGTTCAAAACCACCAGCCTCTCTGAGGGAGAGAGAGGAGGCACTCTACTCCTGTGAAGAGTTACAGCCTTGGAAACCCACACGGGCAGTTTGTACAGGGTTGTTTCCTTGGGGGTAAAGTCAGAATTGACTGGATGACAGTGAGTGTGGTTTGAGTCTTGAGTGAACAACAGGTCTTCAGCAGAGGAATGGTTAAACAAAGAGGCACATCCCTACTATGGAGTAATGAAGATGCATGCTTCTTACACACACATCAACTTGGATGAAGCTACAGGAAATTACGTTAAGTAAAAACCAAAAAACCCAACCCCCAAAGGTTCATCGTTTTATATAATGTATCCACCAGGAGGCACTGGTCAGAGTATAAATGACCTCTCTATATTGTTTATTATAATCACTTATGGATCTAGCTTTCCTGATATATTTTTCAATTAAAATAGGTGATTAAGGCTGATCCCCGGTGCCGTAGTGGTTGGGTGTGGGACTGCAGCCCACGGGCTTGGCGGTTCAAATCCAGCAGCAGCTCTCCAGGAGCAAAGCTGGGTAGCTCCCAGTGATGTCCCCCCCCCACCCCCCGAAATAGATGATTAAGGGAATGGCAAGGAGGGAGGGCAAAAATGAGGAACTGATACCAAGGGCTCAAGTAGAAAGCAAATGATTTGAGAATGATGATGGCAACAAATGTACACATGTGCTTGGCACAATGGATGTATGTATGGATTATGATAAGAGCTGTACGAGCCCCCAATAAAGTGATTTTTTTCTTTTTAAAAGAGAAGGTGATACAAAGGGCTCAAATAGAATGTAAATATTTAGAAAATAATTATGGCAACATATGTACAAATGTGCTTGATACAACTGATGTCTGGATTGTTATAAGGGCTGTAAGAGCCCCCAATAAAATGATCTTAAACAATTTTTTACTTAAAAAAATGCCTTGTTCAGTGTCGAACTAACAATCTTCAACACTAAGGGGGGGGAAAGTGGTTAAGTTGTCCTTCTTCCTAAGCTTACTTTTTAAAGGAATATTATGGTTGATAAAAAAGTAAGTGCACTGTTTGCTGGAATTATTAGACATCATATTAACTTCCTCACTTAAGAGCAAAAGAACGACTTAGTTATCGAGTCTTTTTCCCTAGAGATTGGCATTTTAAACCCACTAAGCGGCTCCTGGGAAGAAGAGTCTAGCATACTATTGGCCAAAAGCTGACAGCACAGAGAACCTGTGGCCTCTCGTTGCGTGTTGGGTGGTAAGAAGCGGAGCAGGTGCGGTGCGGAGGGGAGGGGTGGTGGTACAACCGAACTAAATGTACATGCACACATCTCGTCCCCAGTGCCACTGAGACGACTCCAGCTCGTAGCAGCCCATTTCCAAAACAGCATGTCTTTATGGGAGCAGACAGCCTCGTCCTTCTCCCAAGGAGAGATTGGTGGACTTGAACCACCCACGCTGCCTTGAACAGCCCAATGCGTAGCCCATGGCACCACAAAAGCTCTGACGTATGTTTTTTAGAAATCAAAGAGCAAGGACCCTCTTTAAATGAGATGACTGGGCATGGGGGCTGCCAGCATGGGCTCCAACGTGACAAGTATGAGGACAGCGCAGGTGGGTGGTCCATTCTGCTGTCCGCGGCGTCCCCGCGTCGGACTGGACCGGACCGCAACTAGCAACCACCACCACTGACACACCGACTTGCTGTGCCTCGCAAGGTTCAAAAGGACTCGAAGAAGTGGCTTGAAAAGGACTCCCTGGTAAGAATATTGGTTCTCTGAGATCATGGCTTCTTCTTCACCACCTTCTCAGCCTACATCCCTGGTTGCTGGCCTAATGGATCTATTATTTCACTGAGTTCTATAATCAAGGATACATTCTCCCCACCCCCACCTCCATGGGGACTTCTCCCATCCATTGACCATCCTGATGTCTATACAGGTCAAACCTTCATGTTTGATGAAGAAAAAGAAAGAGTAACAGCAACGTTGTGAACTCAAAAATAGACAGAGCCATTGGTTTCACTCCTTGTCCATTACAGGCATTGCTCTAAACTACTTTTGGGGTATCTATAACTTCAGTTAACCATCATCACAGTTCTTAGAGACAAGGAACATTGTTAGCCTAGTGATATCCATGTAAAAAAAATAAGACTGAGGAAATGCAGTCACCTGCCTAACATCACATATCTGATAAATAAGTGACAGAGACTGAAGACATGGGGACCTAAAGAAGAACAATGATGCAGCTGTGGTCCTAAGAGCATCCTTAATTCTCAGGACAAAGCTTGGTGACTACTAGAGGTCTTAAGGCACCATGTACCTCCCAAAGCATCTTCATTTGCTGTCTCAACAAACCCTTACAACAGCTCTGGGAAGTAGCACACGAGGAGTCAGAGAGCAGGTAAAACCTGCAGGTGGTAGAATCAGGTGCACATGCTCTTACCTATGGAGTTTATTGCAGCTTTCAGGAGATTCAAGCTCCTTCACCACCAGAGCTCGAGGACTGTGAACTGCTAACCTAGAGAGCAGCAGAAGGTAGAAAGGAGTCTTCTATTCATTGAAAACACTCTAGAAGGGACCAGGGAAAACCAGGGAATGAGGCTCAGGAGTCCTCTTTAAGCGATTCTGGAACATGCTCTCATAGCTACCCCTGAACCAGCCGCTCAAATCTGGAAATACTCCCCAGAGAGTGACTAAACCAGGCATGGTCCCATCTCCCCTGTCATCATCCCCACCCCCTGCCCACTTCTATTCCTTCCCTTTGCATGCATTTGCCCGCTCTCTCTCCCACCTCGGGACACTGCCCTCCCCACTTCCACTTGCTGTGCCCTGGGAAGATCTGAAGGAATAAGAAGCAAAACAGTCACTAGCTCACTAAAAGTTAGCCACACTTGCACATCTGTTGCCATCATCATTCCTGAAACATCCTCCTTCTACTTCTAAATGTGGTCTGCATACAATTGATGTATGTCTTGATCGTGATAAGAGTTGTATGAGCCCCCAGTAAAATGTTTTTTTTAAAAAAA
>PVJH01019786.1:0-42003 GCA_004026705.1 Nesogale talazaci
GTCGGATCTGGTCAACTCAATGTGGGCTGTTTCCCTTAGCCTCACCATGGTAGCCATTGGTCGCCTTCTCTTTAGACCAAGGTCCCAACAAATTCTCAACATGCCTAGCTCTCCCATGCTAGGTCATGAACTTCAGACTAGTCAACCCACTATTTCCTGTGAACAAAGTCCACGGGTGTCAGTGGCCAAAGTCAACCCGGCTCTTGATTGCCGCATTTCTCCTGCTTTCACCAACAAGAAGTGAATCTGGGTGGTCACCTAACAAGCATTTCAGCCTGCCACAAGTTTCCTTTAACATTCAGTCCCAGAGAGGCGCTATCTTCATGATGCCAGATTCCTTCGCTTCTGAAGACAATCACTAGTCAGGATTTTCTAAGGAAATAGACTCTATCCTTCTTTATCGGTCAGTCTGACCTTCTCTCAGACTACAAGTATCCTGAGTACTCCAAAAGACTGGGTGGGGCTGCTTTTTTCAGAGAAGTCTTTCCAGGTGTGGCTTAACCCCATTTAAGCTCCAGGTGAGGTTAATCTCTTTAGGGATGTCTTGGACGCTAAGTCCTAAACCCTCTCAAGGTCAATGCTTGGCTTGAGGTAACTGGATTTGGAAACTCTTTCTATACTTCCCCATAAACATTTCTATGCATCCTTATATTTACAATAACAGGAATAAAAATCAGTATAAACAGCATAGTCAGAAATCAAACTTAATTCTTAAAACAGTCAAAGGCAATATTTATTAAGCTTATCTATATCCTCATCTAAACTACTGTTTACACAAAAACATTGAATTAGGTCTCTGAAGGCATCAAAACAGATCCCTGCTTTCGGTCAGGCATTCTGACCTTCTTAACCATTGTCCTTGAGCAGAATCCCCATTTTATAATGGAATAACCACAGACAGCATCCAAAAAAAATAATCAAAACTTTAACTTCCCATATTGTTTCCAGAAAATAACTCAGTAAACTGCAAGGACATGTCTAACTTCTGGCTAGCCAAGGAAGTAACAATACCATGAAGCATAAGTCAAACATACATCTACTTTCCAACTTTATGATTTATTTGTTCCTCTAGTACCCCACTTCTAAGGTACCATAATGTGTTAGTCCGGGTAGACTAGAGGAACAAATTTCATAGACACACATATGGATATAAGGAAAGGGTTTATATACAAAAGAATGGAGCATTGAGAAAGCATCCCAACCCAGTCCAGTTCAAAGTCCTAAGTTCGACATTAACCCATATGCCCAAATCAGTCTATAAAGAGTGGCCGTAGGAAGACAGAGCAGAGAGGGAGTTGTATGTGGCAGGACAGAGAAGGTGGTGAGCTGGAGACTATGCTCTGGTTGGTGTGCAGGAGCCGAGACTTTAGATTTTGGGAGGCAGACCTATGGGAACAGAGCAGAGTTTGTATGGACCTTGCATGGCTGGGATTGTAGGGGAAGGATGCAGGGATGTCGATCAGCTCAAAATGAGGAAGGCTTTCTTACCATCCAAGTAATAAACAGAGCCAGTAAACTCAACTGGCAGGGAGCTCCCAGACGTCATAGGAGCACCAACTGGAGATGGTGGGGCAGAGTGAGGGAATAGGGTAGGTCCCCATAGTGGGGTCTGGGAGAGTGGTAAGATGACCTTCCTAGCCCCGTTAAGTCTTGGGATTCTGACCTCAACTTTTAGTAACCCTCTAATAGCTAGTATCCCTCTCATTAATCGTTATCATCATTAATAGTGCTTATATGCTATTAATAGGAGCCCTGGTGGTATAGTGGTTGCATATTGGGCTGCTTACCTCAAAGACAGCAGTTCAAAACCACCAACCACTCTTCAGGAGAAAGATGAGGCTTTCAATTCCCATACTTAGTCTTGGAAAGTCCTAGGCCACTTATATCCTGTCCTATAGGGTCAAAATGTGTCAGAATTGACTCAATGACAATGAGTTTAGGGATTCTTTCAAATATGCTATTAAGATCCCTGGGTGGTATAAGCAGCTAATTCACTCAACTGAAAGAGTTGTAGCTCAGTTCCTTCCAAGATGGCTTCAGAAGAAAAGCCTGGCAACCCACTTCTGAAGAATTAGCCAACGAAAAACCCTATGGAGCACATGTGTGGTTGTCATGTGTGGGAATCAAACTGGTGGCAATTGAAAACAGAGGGTCGAGGCATGAAGTGCCTTGTCAAGGTCGTACCCCAAGACCTGATACAAAGCCACTCTTTTTCCTTCTCCTTAGGTGGAAGAGAGCCCAGGGATTTTCCTATTCAGATTGACAGAGAAGCTAGTCACATGGAAACCCTTTGAAATGGGGAAAAAGCATGTTCTTTGGGTCAGGTTGGATGCACTGGAGTGTTCTCCCTGATCTGTGGTGGAGCCCTTAGGTCAGAACCCAGCCCGAGGTCCCCATCCAACACGCTTCCACTTTCCAAACTTCATCCTTGGACATGTAACCTTTCTACTCTTCTACCGCATGTTTCTTTCCAGTAGTTTATAGCTGGCTGTGGGGCCAGCACCGACCCTCAGCTGACTTCACTGGCATTCCAGTCCCCATGCTCCATATCAGCTAGTAGCTCCCACCACCCCCACCCCTGCTCTTCCACTTTGACCAGATTTTTTCAGCTTTGCCCAATGCCAGTAGGAGACCCAGAATTTGGGGGCTGGGCTTTGGCTACGGATGGAAGGAAGCAGCCTCTCTGTTAGCCAACCAAGAAACTGCTGCCAAGGAGGGGCACCTCTTAGCCTCCATAAAATTCCCAGAGAAACAACTCTATGTTGATTTAGAGGGAGGGGTAGTATGTGTCTGCGAAAAGAGGTGATCAGGAGAACTACCTGACCAACAGAAAATGTGTTCCCGTGTGCCTAACCCCAGTGTAGAAGGTGTCTTGAATATCATCCCAATATTCTGCACAACACCTCACTTCACAGATGTGGGAGGCTCCTTGAGGTCACACAGTGAAAACGTGGTATGATGGGACTTGCAAGTCGCCACCCTGCTCTGTGCCTCAGTTTCCTTGTTGGAAAACCGTGACGATCCATTCATGGACTCCTTCAACAAGCGTGTGAGGGATCTTCGAGCACCGCTGCTAACCTCACATGCAGCTCGCTGAGAATCCAGGATAAACTTCCCTCGGTACAGCCTGAGGCTGTGCAAGCTGTGAATGCGGTGAGGACAGTCCGTCAGGAAAGAGCCCTGGGCATTGAGAGTCAGGAGATGTTAGCTGGGGCTTAGCTCTTCCGAAATGGATCTGTGCCTTGCTCTGGGCCCAAGGGTCCTCCTCTTGATAATACTTTTACCCCCGGTCCAACCTCTCTACCTGAGACTTTTATGAGCTTCAGGTAGGAGCTGCTCTGAGCCCTGGACGGGGCAGAAGTGATTTAAAGTGGTTTCTATACTCAGGGCCCCTGCCTGTGCAGCTTGCTACAAGACTGGAGGCCTCCACCACAATGCTGGCCCAGTTCTGTACTCCGGCAGGAGGCAGGAACGTCTGGTTAGGGGGTTAAGGGACTTGGTGACTCCATAACTAACATGACCAGATTTTAAGCAGGACACCATTGACCGGGGATGGGAGGGTTGTTGATTAAAAATTTGGTCTATATGGAGCAAAACAAAAGTTTTCATAGAATGCAAAAATACTATTATAATATCTTTATTTTAATTTTAAAATGCTGTGGGACGCTGTTAAATTGTTAAAAAGTGGGACATCTAGTCATTTTATCCATAACCCAAAGTTGTCTCAAAATCTTTCAGTCTCTCACTTGGTCTTCCCACAACCTCTCACATCTCCCTCTCCACAGGATTCTCTGTCTCTCTCTTCTTTTCTCCCATTCTCCCTATACCTCGCTTCTCTTCTCCCTTTGTCTCCTTGCTTCTCTGTGCATCTCTTTGGTCTCTACCTACTCTGTCTCTCTATGATGCTGGCCTCTCAGTTTCGATCTTTCCTGTGCCTCCTTCCTGCATCTATTGAACCTTCTCTTCCCATCTTCTTGCAGAGACCCCTGGAGAAGCCCGATGGCCTGGATGTGTCTGACCAGAGCAAGGAACACCCACAGCACCTCTGCGAGAAATGTAAAGTCCTGGGCTACTACTGCCGCCGAGTGCAATGACCCAGCCCCAGTCTACCAGCCACAGCTTCCCTCCACTGTCCAGAGAAGACACTGCCTCCCCTGAATTTCTCCATGTTGCTATTTGTTCTCATGTGTGGGGTTGTCCTCGTAGACCTGCAGGCCTGAGCAGGGGGCTTCTCCCTAGGAGTTTTATCTCTCTTGGGTCGACAAATAGTGTTACTGATGGAACTGGCTCCCACCACCTCCACCACCACCAACACAGAAGGCAGGGTTGCTGGGGCTCTTTACTGGGTGGCCTGGGGTCTGTGTGGAGGGAACCAAAGTGAGAAGAAGTGAGCACACAGGATGCGAAGAAGCCCTTGGTGCTCCCATAGGCTCCCCTTGACTCTTTGGGTTGAGCAGCTATGCATGGGCCATGAGTTCACTACATTTACTGTGAATCCAGTGCCTGAAGGGGGCCATCACCCCAAGACTGGCCAAGCAGGCTTTCCTGACCTAGAACCTTACAGTTGGCCCTGTGTGAAATGCCACTTTCAGAAAGCCTATTCCTGCAACCATGCCGAGCTAGTACCTGTTCAAGCAGCTGCAGGAGGTGGGCATCTCTGCCTCCTGTTTATGCTTAACTCTAAGCTCTGACCCCTTCTGACCTCACTGGCATTGCACTTGTGCACTGCAGGCTGACCCTGGGTACCCAGGTATGTCAGGAATGCTAGGCACAGAACACTGGGCAATGTTCCAGTGTGTCTGCTGTGTGTTGGGGTACACCTGGCAGCAATTCACCTCACCCATGGCCAGACACATTTCCCATGAGCTTGGGTTTCATCTGCTCATTCCCCTGCCCTCCCATCCTCCCTGGGGATTCTTACCTGATTGAGGGGATAGAGTCTGTTGTGGAAGTTCACTTTGCAGAAAGGATACAGACTTAGATTTGAGTTCTGGGTCCTCCTGGGATGTGCTGTGCAGCTTTAGGTAAGGATGTCCCTTTTCCAGGCCTCGGTTTCTCTCTCGGTTAAATGAGAGAGGAGAGAGAAAGAGAGAGAGGAGAGACTGGAGAACAAAGAGACCTACTTTAGTTCTGAGGTTTTAGGATTTAGGCCTGATGCCATTTCCTAGGACAGAGAGCTTCCTTTAGAGTTTCACCAAGGATCTTAGGGCACCCTGAAATCCACCACCACCACTTAGTCACTAAAATCTATCGGGGGATACCAGAGTCCTCTCCACCTCCACCAACCCATGCAGTCCCTCTCTCATCTATTGTGAGAGCTTCCTTTAGAGTTTCACCAAGGATCTTAGGGCACCCTGAAATCCACCACCACCACTTAGTCACTAAAATCTATCGGGGGATACCAGAGTCCTCTCCACCTCCACCAACCCATGCAGTCCCTCTCTCATCTATTGTTCAGAGTGAACACACCTCCACCCTTCCTAGAAAAATGTAGACGAATCCCCTTCCTCATCACCTAGGCCTACCCAGCCCCTCACACAGGGGCACCCTGAGACAAGACACAGAACCTCTTTCTGTAAATGGAGACAGTGAATTCCTACCTCCCACAGGAGCAGAGAGGTCTGATGACCTGTAACATTTGTCAGGTGGACTGTTGTCCTGGCCAGCCTGTGAGAACATGCTCTCCTCTCCCCCCCAAAGAGAAGCTTCATTTTCACTGTCACCTATTTCCTTTCTCTTAGGGAGAGGGAGAGTAACAGCTATTAGGACAGGGTAATTTGATTTTGTCCCTACATTATGCTTCTGGGGGATGGGGAGAGAATCAGACCAAGAAATGGGCCTAAAATTCAGTGTTTACCTTGGCTCCTGGGAATCTAATGGTACCCAGTGCCTTTTGTTTGTGAATGAAAAATGCATTGTACAATGGAAGAGTTACAGTCAAGTGCTAACCAGGGTCCAGGGAGTGAATTGAAAGAGATGAAGTAAGTGTATTTGTAGCCAAGCACTTCAGGGTAAATTTCAGGGTAGCGGTCAATCTTGTCCTCTGAGCACTTAAAGAAAACTTATTTGTTCCAGTGTTTGTCCTAGGGAAGCCTCCTTCTTGCCCACCAGAGACAGGGCACTTGGCAACAGCCTGAACATCCTCATCACCCATTTAGAACCCCCTGCCCCCCTACTCCCTGATCTCGCCAAGGCATGGCAGGGAGGGAGCTGGACTGGGCCAGACCCATAGTTCTCTGTCCCTCAAGAGAAGCTATTGCCATCAGTCACCTTCTTGCCTGTCTACTGTTAATATTCACCTTAACTGTCTAGCCCCATGAGGGATGTTGACTCATAGATTCGACCAACTGTGTGCTGAGAGGCAGGGGAAATCCATACCCGAAAATGAACTGGATCTGAAGACCACTGGCGATGGGATAGGACCCCACAGTAACTGTTTCTGTGGTTTGCCCATCCAGCTGGTAGCCACTGTCACATATGTGCAGAGGTAGTCCCTCCGTGCCACCATCCCCACTTCACCTTGCTCTCATTCTGCTATGTGGGCGACAAGAGCCACTGGTCCAGTGGGGAGCTGTGAGAATGAAGTGCTCTGAGGGTCGAGGAGCCCGGGGAATCAGAAGGCTGGTGCTCTTAGTATGTTCAAAAGGAACAATTGCTTGCAGTTAGTAAAGCGAGTGGTCTAGTTAGAGATGAGGATGTCTACCCCGTATGAAGTATTCAATAGTTCTACTTGTGAATTTGTATTTATTTCAAGTTATACTTGACACACGATTCCTTTTTTTTAAAGACTGTGTGTATTTGGGGGGGAATCATAGATGTTAAAAATTTCTGCATGATTACCAATTTTTCTCACAACACTGAATTTGTTAGCTTCTCAAAAAAAAAAAAAAAAAACCCAGAAAACCCTTCCCCATGATTTTTTCTGTATATATTTGAGAGCCTTTAAAAGAAAAGGAAAATATAACTTCTAGATTTTTTTAGATAAAACAGAAAGAGAGGCATTTCCAAGACTTCAGAGCTGGTGGGAGGGCAGTAGAATACCCCCCAAAGATTTCTGTAAGTGTTTTGCAAACCTCTTGGTTTAGCTGTAAGGCATATTTATGGTGAGAACTTTTTTTCCTGTTGTTTTGCTTTTTGTTTTTACTATGTTTCATTCTGTAAAAAGTATGAAACTGAACTACATTAAAAAGGAAATATTATCTCCATAGAATATTATATGAAGTTGGTACATAATTCTGATGAGGGGGGAAACCCCTCTCTATTCTCTAAGCCATATTGTTTTTATTCTGTTTTTTTTCCTGTGGATGAAAATATCAATACTAATTCACCAGCATTATTATTCAAGTGCCTAGATTTATTAATATGTTCCTACCATGTGTTTATATGTATGTGTATTTGGGAAGTATTGCATGTTTTTAAAGGGAAACTATTATTAGGTATGTAGTAAAAAAGGGTCTGGCGAGTCTTTTCATGCCTCTTCACTTTTTGCCAAGGGTTGGAATTGAGAATAACAAATTGTAATTCATCCTCTCTCACCTTCTTATCACTATCTTGCTATGATACCTATTAATTTTGTAGGCATCCAGGAGTGGACCAGAGGAAGAGGGGGGCATGTGACTAACCAAGTTTTAATGCTCTGCCATCTCCATGACCTGGAGGAGGGGTAGTCCATTAGTCCATCAGCAGGACGCAGGGCGAGAAAGGAGAGAATAGGTAGACTTGTCCAGACTCCTTTTGGGAGTTTTGCCATCTGAACCATGTCCTGGTATCTCATTCATTTTAAACTTAAATTTGCCAACCAGCACCCTTGTTCCTGCCCTCCAACTCCTAATAGATTTGAACCTACTCTAATGGCTATCTAATCCCACATTATTGCACCATAGCCCTGTACAACAATTAACCCTGAGGTCCAGTAGGTTTTCCAGCCTGCAGAGCGGTCACTGAGCAGTCCTCTGGACTGACAGCTGAAGTGGAGACGGGGCCATCACCATGCGATGCCA
This sequence comes from Nesogale talazaci, assembly GCA_004026705.1. Lineage (NCBI taxonomy): Eukaryota > Metazoa > Chordata > Mammalia > Afrosoricida > Tenrecidae > Nesogale > Nesogale talazaci. The sequence continues at coordinate 8,001 of PVJH01019786.1, forward strand.
ACCTCTGGTTCCACCAGCACTGGCCACTCTTCCCTTCCTATTCAGTGGCCCCGTCCCATGTCTTTGTCTGTTAATATGTGTGTGTCCAGCTGAAAGACAAACAGCCCAGAGGCCCAGCTCGGAGGAACTGTGGAGAAGGTTCTGGTCTTCTCCGAGTGCTGCCCTTGGCATGGCATTCCGTTGTGTGCCTTATTCCTGGAGAACCTGTATATGACTTACCTAGAAATGTTGCCTTTTTGTGCTGCATTAAAGCAACTTTTCAAAACATGCAAGGCTCTTGAGTTTTCTTGTTTTCACAAAGCATTGATGAGTAAGGACCTTCAAATGCAGTGAGAAACACGTCTGGTAGGAAGGGATTTCACCTGCCATTCAACTAACCAGGAAATACTGTCTTTTCTGCCATCACCTTCTATGTTTGCTTTCCCAGCCTGATGGTCCTGGGTGGGCACTTTCCAAGGTGGAGGCCCTCCCTAAATTGCTCTGTAAATGAAGTGGGACTGCAACTCTTGCAGCATTGGGATTCCCAGCAACCATACAGTTGGAGACTGTGGTCCTGGGCCTCCCTGTGCTGCCTGCACTTGACCCTCAGCAGAGACCAAAATTTGCATTTCCAGATCCCAAGCATCACAGTCAGAAAAATTCAAATGCTGAACGCCTCCTTCAAATGTTCTGGGAAGTGGAGTAGGGTGTCGTCCTCTTCTGGGCAGACCTGGGCATGGTCCCTCCTGAAGCAGGGCTTGCACAGACAGGAGGTCTGCAGTCACAAGGATGAGGGCCCCAGAGAAGAAGATCCACCAGAAACCTGCCTGTTCTCATCGTGCTCAGTCCTGCCTGCTCACTGGAGCCCCACAGGTATTAGGCATCCATCAGCCTGATCCGGCTTCACACATAGTGGCCTGGGCTTTGTCTTTGGCATCTTTAAGGCCTCCTGTGTTAGTGCAATGTCCAGTCCTGCTTGAGAAGCACTCCACTTTGAAATGGCTCGTCATGGTCAGATTAGAGTGACAGTAAGGAGGCTGGAGCCCTATCCCAGCAGTCTTGGGGAGGACCCCCTCCTGAGACCCAGTCAATTGTTGCTGATGAAAATATGCTATCAAGATTATGGGGATGGCCATTTCTCATTTTTTAAAAATTTTAATATTTTTGCACTGCCTTTAAGGGTCATCCTTTGTTGAGCTATTTTGCTTATTTTAAATTACAGTAGTAGTATGAAAAAATGCATTTTTTTTACCAAAGTCTATTTTTAAAATCATTTTATTGGAGGCTCATACAACTCTTATCACAATCCACACATGCGTCCATTGTGTCCAGCACATTTGTACATTTGTTGCCACATCATTCTCAAAGCATTTTCTTTCTGCTTGGGCCCTTGGTATCAGCTCCTCATTTTCCCCTCCCTCCCCGACCGCCCTCCCTCACAAATAATTTGATAATTCATAAATTACTATTTTGTCATGTCTTACACTGCCTGATGTCTCCCTTCACCCACTCTTCTGTTGTGGAGATGGCAATTTTTAAAAGACATGCATTTATCTTTTCAAAGCTCTAGGGTAGAGCAAGGAAAACAGGAAATTAATGTGAAATCTTCCAATATTTGAATTTGGGAAATTAATTCAAACCATTGATCTGTGGGCCAGCCTTGCTTCTAGAGAGCCAGGACAGAGAAAACAAAACCTGTCAGTCTTTGGGGTCAGGTCCCCATGGAGCAGGGAAGGGCAGATACAGGATTGAGACCCCGACGATTCAAGAAGTAGGACCTCTAAATGCGGGAGCATACAATGAATGCTGGAGGCTGCCAAGCGTTTTCCTGCTTGTGGCATAAATGGGATCCAGTGCAGCTTCAGGGATGTATGAAGTCTCAGGGTCCACTCACCCTGGACACAGTGAAGCATGTGAGCGGGGGAGGGGCAGTCGCCCCTCTTCACATGCATAGAGCACAGAGGAGAGAATCTGCACTTGTGAGTGTCTACCACATACACAGTCGCAGGAAAGCCACTGCCCTCCAACTTCCTCAGGGTCTAGGAAGGCCTGGGGAATGTGGTGTTCTCCTGGGGAAAATGAAAGAAAACACATCAGTTCCTGTGGAGTTCACTCTGATTCAGAATCTTCCAGTATGTTACAGGAGAGCTACCCACCCCCATCCCAATAAGGCTTTTCATGGCTCATTTCTCAGAGGTAGGTTCTGAGGTCTGCGTGAACTCGAACCTCCAGCTTTTCCATTAGAAGTCAAACACCTACCTATTGATGCCATGCGGGCAGGATCTCCCTCCCAGGACAGAGGCGAGGAACTGGAAGTCCACGCCTGTCTCAGGCTGCCTTCCTCTCCCCCTCCCCTGCTCTCTACAGCCTGTCTTCTCCTGAGTAGGTGACTCCCACCTCTGAGCTCCAGCTTTTGCCAGGAAGTTGTTTGGATAAAATGGTCTGGTGAACACTCAGCACAGGGCTTGACACTCGGTGATGCTCAAACGTTGTGGCTCTCTTTCTCCCCGTATGTGCTCAGGCAGAGCTAACACAAAGTCAGAGAAGACAGCATTGAGTCAGGGTCCCGGGGCCCTCGTCTGCCAAGGAGGTACTGTATGAGAACCCTCTGAGGACTAAGCTGAGGTTCCCTGGCTAGAGTTCCAGGATCTACTCTGACTTCTCAGTGGGTACACATGCGTGCCTGTGTACTCTGTATTGTTTTTCCATGGGTGGAAAAACAAACCCAAGGCAAACAAAGCCTGCATTTCAACATTCCCTGGAGCCATGGAAACCTGGACAGGAGGATTTCTGGTTAGACTTAATGCCCATTGCTGAAGGCCAGGATAGAGGAGGGTCTACCATAGAAAGGAACTTCTAGGAACCCAGCAAGGAGAGTCCTTTAAAGGTTTGTGTTGGTAACCCACATCCCTTGAGTTTCTGTCTGAGCCACAGCTGAGGCTCCAGAAGAAAGAGCTTGCCCCAAAGTGCTCACCTAGTGGCAGAGCCAGGGCAAAGCCCAGTCCCCCACAGTGGACTATAGTGTTTAAAAAGTATGGCAAGCTGTGAGGACCCTAGGGTGGAGAGGGCCAGAGAGCCAGAATGCCAGGACAGGGACCAGGTATCACCAGCCTAGGAGACTTTAATGCAAAGAGTATCCCGGTGCCAGTCTGAGACCCAGCAGAGAGAGGTCAGGCCTGGGAGGAAAGCAGGTGTCGGTGTTCAGTGCCCCCTCTCTCACCCATCCCAGCACCAGAAACTGGCATGTGACCCAATCAGAGCTGCCGGCACCAGGAGCTTCTGCATGTTTTCCTATAGCCTGCAATGACTGCAGCACCCTCACAGGACCTAAGGCCCTGTCGGCCGACAGACACTGATGACTGGCTGTCACCCTGCCTGGCTTCACTATCATACTGAGAGGCCAGGCACAATGTGCCAACAAGCAGGTGAAGAACTGAGTTCTGGAAGGTTCACCAAAGACTGACAAGTAGTGTTCTCCTCAGCGCTTTCTGATCCTGACAGATCTGCCAGCTGGATTTCCCTGGCCCTGTTCAGGCAATCTTCAAATCACCACCAGTGTTTTCCTGGGATCCAGCTAGTGCCCTGACCAGGAGCTGGGGTCCATCCAAAGCCTGCCTCTGTCTATGCTCAGTCACTTGGCCTTGAATTCCAAGATCAGGTCTCCAAATACTGTCTCCTGGGAGCTCCCTACACTGACCTGGACCTGAGTCCAGGTCCCTCCCATCGTGTTTGAAGTAGAGACGGAAAAGAAATGGAGCTGAGAGAAAGCAGGGCATTTGGACTGAGCTTCATGTGTCCAGGTCAATGTCAGCATTCTGGCTGTTCCCCCAGAGCTCTGGCCAGAGCCAGGAACAGCCTGTGCTTCTGAGCAAATTCTCCTCTAAACACCACCCTTCCCCCATTTATCCTGAGCCAGATTTCAGTAGAGATGTTAGAAGCTTGGTAGCTACTACCTTGACCCTATTCTAACACACACACACACACATATTTGCTCACATACTTACTGGCACACAGCTTCAACAGGGGGTTAGGAATTACCTCTCAGCAAGGTAGTGCTTGAAGGCTTCGATCATGCACCCAGAAAGCTACTGTGTCTCAAAAACTTTGCCTGGCTTCTTCCCCAAATGTTGAGTCCATGAGCTAGGGACCCAGAAACATTTAGGTCAGCACACTGAGCAAAAATTTGTCATCTGTTTTGAAACCATTAAGAAAGTTTACATTTGTTAAGTGCAATAATGGCATTATGATCCTTATCTTGAAGATACTGGAGGAGTTATAAGGTGATGAAAAATGACAACTGGGCTTTGCTTTCAAATAATCTAGAAAATATAGAGAAAGGTGTTGAAATGATCATCATAACCAGGTAATGATCATGGCTGAACTTGGATACTGGTAGCCCTACAATTTTTACTTTGGTGTTTGTTTTTAATCCCCATCGTGAGAAGTTTAATAAAGGTTCTATCTCCTAGGAGGCAACTACCCCTTAGCAGGACATGAACAAAGCCGGGGGGACATTGTCCCAGGCTGGCAGAGGCGAGTTAGGGAGATGCGCCATATGTGTCGGGGAGTAGGTGAGCTCTCTGGCTTTCCACAGTCCCTGGCTGCCTCTTTCATCTTCGTGAACCCCTATAGTGGGTGAATTTAGCTCTGTGTTCTAGTATCTGGTACATCCTGACACACGATAGGGGTCAGTGAGATCACTTACGCATGGTTTTTCTGTCCATGTCTCCATTAACTCCCACCTAGTGCCTGAGTTGTTCTTGATGTTAAGTGCCTTTGAGTTTGCTCTGCCCAACAGAGCAAAGCAGAGCCCCCAGCCTGTGCCATCCTGACAATAGTCCTCAGGGGTGATTTAGCCCATCGGGAGAGTGACTGTTGATCCACCTTGGTGATGGTCTTCCTTTTTTGCTGCTTCCATTTTACCATCAAACTTGGGGAAATTTCCTGTTTTACCAAGGATAATGGCCTTCTCCACAGACTATTCCCTGCTGACAGCATGACCCAGGTGCATGAGATGGTGCCTCGTCACCCCTGCCTCTAAGGGGCATTCTGGATATACTTCTTCCAAGATAGGTCCGTGTGCTCTCTTTGGAAGTCTGTGGTATTTTCAGCATTCTTCACCATTCACACTCATCGATTCTTCTCCAGTCAGCCTGATTCAATGTCCAGCCTTCACATGCATATGGGGCAATCAGCTCTCAAAGTAACCTCCTTGCTTTACAACACTCTAAATGGTTTTGTGCAACAGATTTACTCCAAGCAATTCATTATTTCTTTTTACTTTATTTGCAATTTATATTTCATCTTGTTGGTTTCTACTTCAATGAGCATTGATTGTGGATCTGAGCTAAATGAAATCTTGAAAATTTCCACTTTTTTTCCTGTAACCCTCATTGAGTTGTGAGGACACCAAGCAAGAAGAAAGCTTTTTTTTTTTAACATGAAATTGTCATCCCTACTGAAGGCTACAATCCTCAGTTTTCCTCAGCAAGTGCGTCAAGTTCTCTCTTTTGGTAAGCTCGGTTGTGTCATCTGCATATCACAGGTTGTTAATAAGCCTTCCTCTGATCCTGAGGTCACCTTCTTCATATAATCCATTTTCTCTGATTATTTGCTCAGCGTACCGATTGAATAAGTGTGGTGAGAGGATGCAACGCTGTCACATGTCTTTTCTGATTTTAAACCATGACATACTCCCTTATTCACAACTGCCTCTTCATTCATGTACACATTTCAAATGAGCACAATGTAGTGTTCTGAAATTCTACGTGCTTTCAAAGCTATCCACAACTTGTCATGCACACAGTGGAATACCTTGGCATGGTCAATAGAACACAAGTAAACATTTTTCTGGTATTCTCTGCTTTCAGCCAAGATCCATCTGACGAAATCAATGCTATCTCTTGCTTGATGTCTTCTGATTCTTGCCTGAAATTCTGGCAGCTCGTTTTCAATGTACCACTTCAACTGCTGTTGAATAATCTTAAGCAATATCTTAATTGCATATAACATTAATAATGCTATTCTATATTTTGAGCATTTTGTTAGATTACCTCTCGTTGGAATGGGTAAATATGGATTCCTTCCAGTCAGTTGGCCAAGAAGATGCCTTCCAAATTTCCTGGAATAGATGAGTGAGTACTTCCAGTGCTTCATCAGCTTGTTAAACATTTCAGCCAGCATTCTATGATTTCCTGGACCCTTATGTTGGACTAATGTTGTCAATGCACCTTGAACTTATTTCATTATAACCATTGTTCTTGCTCATATCCTACTTCTTGAAATGGTGGACTATTGACTAGATCTTTTTGGTGCAGTGACTGTGTATTCTTTATATCTTCTTTTGATGCTTCCTGCCTCATTCAATATTTTGCTCATAGAATCTTTCAATATTGAAACTCATGGCTTGAATTTTTGTTTAATTCTTTCAGTTGAAGTTATCCTGAACATTCTCCCTGTTTGGATTTTCTAATTCCAGGTCTTTGCACATTCCATTATAATATTTGGCTTTGTCCTCTTGAGTTTCTTGATCTTTGTCTTCTTGAATAGAAATCTTCTATTCAGCTCTGTGACTTCATCATTTTATCCATTTGCTTTAACCACTCTACAATTAAGAACAAGTTTCAGGGTCTCTTCTGACAGTCACACAGATCTTTTCTTTCTTTCTTTCTTTTGATCATTTTATTGGGGGCTCATACAACTCTTATTGCAATCCATACCATCCATTGTATATCAAGCACATTTGTACATTTGTTTCCCCCATCATTCTCAAAACATTTGCTTTCATATCAGCTCCTCATTTTTCCTCTCTCCCCATTCCTTCCTTCCTCATGAACTTTTGATAATTTATAAATTAGTATAATTTTGTCACTTCTTACACTGCCCAATGTTTCCCGTCACTCATTTTTCTGTTGTCCATCCCCCAGGGAGGGAGTTATATGTAGATCTTTGTGATCAGTCCCTCTTTTCTACCCTACTTTCCCTCCACCCTCCTGGTATCACCACTCTCACCACTGGTCCTGAAGGGATCTCATCTGTCCTGGATTCCCTATGTTTCCGGTTTCTATCTGTACCAGTGAACATCCTCTGGTCTAATGGGTTTGTAAGCTAGAATTGGAGTCATGATATTGACTGGGAGGTGGGGTGGTTGGTTGGGAAGCATTTAAGAACTAGAGAAAAGTTGTGTGTTTCATCATTGCTACACCGCACCCTGACTGACTCTTCTCCTCCCTGTGACCCTTCTGTAAGGGGATGCCCATTACCTACAGGTGGTCTTTGGGTCCCCAACCTGTGTCCCTCCTTATTTACAATGATCTAAACTTTGGCTCTTTGATGCCTCATACCGGATCCCTTCGACACCTTGTGCTCAACACAGGCTGGTGTGCTTCTTCCATATGGGCTTTGTTGCTTCTGAGCTAAATTGCCGCTTGTTTACCTTCACACCTTTAAGACCCCAGACGCTATATCTTTTGATAGCCTGGCACCATCAGCTTACTTCACTACACTTGCTTATGCACACATTTGTCTTCAGCAATCATATCAGGAAGGTGGACACAGAATGGTATGGTTTTTTGTTCTTTGATGCCGGATACGTGATCCCTTCAGCATCTCATGATCACACAGGCTAGTGTACTTCTTCCTTTTGGCTTTGTTGCTTCTGAGCTAGATGGTTGCTTGTTTACCTTTAAGCCTTTAAAACCCCAGGTGCTATATCTTTCGATAGTCGAGCACCATCAGCTTTCTTCACAACATTTGCTTATGCACACATCTGTCTTCAGTGATCGTGTCAAGAAGGAGAGCATCATAGAATGCCAATTGAATACAACAACATGTTCTTGCATTGAGGGAATACTTGAGTGGAGGCCCAATGTACATCTGCTGCCTTAATACTAAACCTATAAACATATGCATGTAGATATATTTCCCCATCATCATATATCAATATATTTACATATATACATGCCTGTATTTAGACCTCTATAGATGCCCTTTGCCTCCCATTTCTGTCCTCTATTTCCATTTCCATTCCAATCATACTCAGCCTTCATTTGGGTCTCAGCAATTTCTCTCGGTTACATTACCTTTGATCAATCCCTACCAGGCTTCTCACACCCTCCTTGTCGCTGATTTTGGATCAGTTATTGTTTCCTTGTCTCTGGGTTGGTCAACACCACCTCCTTTCCCCCACCTACCCTTCTCCCATGTCCCCCTGGAACCATCAGTTCCACTTTTTTCTCCTCCAGACTGATCGTCCAGCCAATCTTATCTAGATAGACCTGCAGAGATAATAATATGCACAAAAAAACAAGACATAGTATGATGAAGTGACAAAAGAAAACAAAATGACAACAAAAATACCAATGTCCAGGAAAAAAATAATATAAAAAAATCTGTAAATAGTTCAAGGTCTGTTTATTGATCTCTAGGAGTGTCCTCTGGTCGAGTCCAATGAGGTGCCATGCCCTGGCCCCAAAGTCTATCCTTGGCACCCTTTGGGACCTCCATGCTCTGCTTCCCCACCCCCTATCCTCCCACCCCCACCCCACCCCGCTGCTCTGCTGCATGCCCTTAGTGTTTTGCCTCGGTGTGGTGGGGTCAGACCAGAATCAATCCCGGCACTGTGTCTCCAGTGTTGTCCCCCGTAGGGCCATGGGTAAGTGAGGGATGCCATGTCTCGTACTGGGGCTGGCCATATGGTCCTCTGTGTGCATTGGCTGCTCTGAGCATGGATATCATCCTCAAGACTCGGTGGGCCAGGACACACTCCACTCTCTCTTCTTCCCCCGTCATTTTCTCCTGTGTGCTCTGGTTAGACATGTCCCTCTCCCTGAGCTGCAAATTCAGTGCTGTCCTATAAATTCTTCTGGAGGGAGGGGTGGCTTTCCATGTAGCTGGGATTGGGGCTGGGCCCTGGTCTTTCCTTTGATTCCTGTCTTCCTAATGACCTTTCTTCAAGAATGATGTTCCTGATATCCCTCCACAGTCCATCGGATAGTCTGTCATTAGTGTTCAATGTATTAAGTCTGTTCTTGAGATGCTCTCCAAATTCAGCTGGGATAGACTCAAGGTTGCATTTTTGCCCTCATAGACTTGTTTTCATTTCGTCAGCTTCTTGAACTTACACATGAGTAATGAAAGATTTGTTCCACAGTCAACCACTGTGTTGCTGGTAGTGAGCATCTCCATTGTCTCTTCCTATGGATGTAGTCACGTGTATTCTATCTGGGAAGCACATGTGTATAGTCACTTTTTGGGTTGTTGAAAAAAGGTATTTGCATTTAGTTGGTCTTGCAAAATTTTATTACAGAATCATTTCCATCACCAAGACTATATTGTCCAACTACTGTTCCTTCCTTTTTGTTTCCAATCTTTACATTCCAAATTTCAATAAATATCAATGCATCTTGGTTGTATGTTTGATCAATTTCAGACTGAAAATGTTGGTAGAATTTTTCAACTTCAACGCTTTAGTAGTTGGTGTATAAATTTGAATAATAATTGTATTGACTAGATTTCTTTAAGTACGGATAGATATTATCCTATCACAGACAGTAATATACTTCAAAATTGATCCTGCAATATCCTTTTTGATGGTGAATGAGAAATTATACCTCTTGAATCTGTCATTCTTGGCATATTAAACATATTTTCTGATTCATAATGGTCAATACCAGTCAATTTCAGTTCACTAACATCCAAAATAACAATCTTTATGGGTTCCATTTCATTTTTACAACTTGCAATTTTTCTAGATTCATACTTTGTACATACCAAGTTCTAATCATTAATTGGTTCTTCCCATTTTGAGTCTTGCTCCATTGGCAAATGACATAAATAATTCTTTACTCTTGTAGTCTTTACTTTATCCATATCATTATGGCTGACTATTTTGAGAAAGTGAATCTTCCTCATATATAGAGGGGCTTCTGACACGAGGACCTTATCTCTGGCATTCTCTCTGACAATGTTCTGTTTTCATACATGACATTTTCAATGTTTCAATGTTATCCATAAGTGTTCGGTGGCTAATTCCTCTGGTCTACTGAATCCTTGTTCTTTTATTATGTGCGTAAATATTTCTTATGGCTATGCTCTCTTATCCAGTTTACATTTAATCATCATATAACGTCCTTTATGTCTCTCACACTGATTTTTGCTTAAAATGGTTGACTTGAAATTAACATTGCCAGTCCCAATCTGTTTGCCATTTGCTTGATAGTTGTGCTTCCGTCTTTTGATTTCTAATCTATTCTTATTTTTGTGTGTCTCCTGGACACAGAATACTTATGGGATGTGTTTTCTTATCTAATCTGTTATTCTATTGACTGATGCTATTAGTATATTGACAGTCAGTGCAATCATCAATATGTATAAAATTTGTGCTTTCATTTTACTATTTTCTGTAGTTTCTATGTTGCTGTTTCCTTTACATAATCTTCTGTGCTAAATTAATTTTGTGTTTTCAAGTCATTTTCTTCACTTTTATTGCTTTAGTGTTTAATAGATAGTCACAATTTTCTTCTTTTTTTTTCTTTGAAAAGGATTATTAATTTTATTTGAGGCTATTCTATAAGCTATCAAATTCTTTTAAAGTTTTAAAGATACGTTCTAGACTGGAGATCCAACATAACCACATAGTTGGAACCATGATTAATCTCTCTCTCCCTCAAAATTTTGAAAATGGTAGAAAACTTTCAGCAGCTTGAGTTCCAGACCTCCTCCAAGAAACATAAATCCCTACCACTGACTTCACAGAACCTCGGAGCAAGGAATTAACACAAATAACCCCTAAAAAGGAAAAGGGCTGTGTACACTCTTCTGTTCTGCAGGACACATGAAGTCTGGACCACTCTACCCAGCTCTCCATACCATAGTGGTGAGCTGAGAGCCTGCCCCCTCTCTCCTAATGATAGATATTGGCATAGTTTCCCCAACATAATTGGGGAGAGGTTGAGTCAGAACATTGGTGGGAAGATTCACAGGCGTCTAAACCCTGAGACTAAGAAAGTCCTGACCTCAGAGTGGAGATTTCGATCGGCTGTAGGATGGCTCCCCATGTTTGGCTGGAATTCAGAAAGACTGACCAACCTGAGGCAGGTTGCAGAATCAGAGAGCATGTGTTTGCGGAAAGAATTGGCTCAGCAGTGAGTCCACAGCCCACCCCCAAATAGTAATTGGACCCAGCACAGAATGATAAGCCCTATAGGAGATAACTTTGGAGGACACTGCTGGAGCCATTTCTCTTCCCCATTGTACTCCTTCTATCAATCATTGTAAGGCATTCCCTGGTGACTTGGGAATCATCCTCAAAACCAGACTTTGACAGAAATGATGTTTTTCACTGTTTACTGCCTTGGCTATCTAGGTTCCGCCAAAGATATGTGGGATTATTTGTATTCATACACAAGCATAAGCAACAAACAAAATGTCTCAGAAGCAGCTGTCAATCTATGTACACTTACAAAAACAGGAAGAAACGAATACTTTAACTGCAACACCTAAAGCAGGAAGATTGAAACAATGGAAACCAGAATCAGTGGTCTCCAAGATAAATCTCTCAAGACAAAAATACAAGAAGTTCAAGTTATAAAATAGACCAAAAAGGTAAAGGGAACCTAAGAATATTAAGAAACACCATCAAAAAGGTATATAACTGATAAATATCCCAGAGAGAAAGAAGAAATGTTATCTACAGAGAAAGTAGTCAATGAAGTATTAAGAGAAAACATCACTAATAAAATGACACAACATAAAATAATTGTTCAGTAAGTTCAGAGAATTCCAAACAGAATTGGCTCCAAAAGGCAATTGTCATGACATATTATAATCAAAGTTTCCAATATTAAAGAAAAGAAAAAAATCCTAAGAGCATCATGACAAAAAAGACAATTGTATATGATGGCCAACTGATTAAAATAAATTCAAAGTTTTCTACTGGAAGCATACAGGCAGGAAAACAATGGAATTGCATATTCAAAATTATGAAGAAAAAAAATTTGTCTTCCCAAAATCCTTTATCCATCAAAATTATTTCTCAACTATGAGGGAGAAATGAAATCATTTACAGATAAGGAAAAACTAAAGGAATTTATGAAAACAACACCACTTTTGTAAAAATATCAAAGGGAATTTTTTAGACAAAGAATCTATAACAACAATCTAAAATTATCAGAAAATATATTATGAGTAAACATACTGTTAAGTAATAGTCCATTTGCAACAGATCTAGGCAAATCAAAACAAGGAACCACAGATAATGATGCAAATTAAAACAATAACAACAAACAGAGGGAATAGGATAGTAAATAGTGAAACAAAAGATACCACACAAACAACAACTGTTTTGAATTTGAATGTAAACGACAAAAAACTCAAATAAAAAGTTAAAGCCTCGGCCTGGAGCTGCTGCTGCTGTCCGCTTCCTTTCGCCTCTCGCTCGCCCGACGTGCAGTCTGATCCCTTCCGCTTCCAAAAGCACCATGGCAACTCGGAAGGACCAGCTGATTCAGAATCTCCTGAAGGAGGAACAGACCCCCCAGAATAAGCTCACAGTCGTCGGGTGGGTGCTGTGGGCATGGCCTGTGCCATCATTATCTTAAGGAAGGACTTGGCGGATGAACTCGCCCTGGTGGATGTCATGGAAGACAAGCTGAAGGGTGAGATGATGGGTCTGCAGCGTGGCAGCCTTTTCCTCCGCACGCCCCAAATCGTCTCTGGCAAAGACTGTAGTGTAATTGCAGATTCCAAGTTGGTTATTATCACAGCTGGAGCACATCAGCAGGAGGGAGAGAGCCGTCTTAATTTGGTCCAGCGCAACGTGAACATCTTCAAATTCATCATTCCCAACGTCGTAAAGCACAGCCCCAACTGCAAGCTGCTTCTTGTTCCTAATCCAGCGGATATCCTTTCCTACGTGGCTTGGAAGAGAAGCGGCTTCCCCAAGAACCGTGTGATTGGAAGTGGTTGCAATCTGGATTCGGCTCGTTTCCGTTACCTGATTGGGGAGAGGCTGGGAGTCCACCCATTAAGCTGTCATGGGTGGGTCCTCGGGGAGCACGAACACTCTAGTGTGCCGGTTTGGAGTGGGGTGAACGTTGCTGGTGTCTCCCTGGAAAACTTGCACCCTGCTTTAGGCACTGACGGAGATAAGGAACAGTGGAAAGAGGTCCTCAAACAGGTAGTCAACAGTGGAATATGGGGTGATCAAACTGAAAGGCTATCCTTCCTGGGCTATTGGGCTGTCTGTGGCTGACTTGGCAGAGAGCATAATGAAGAATCTCAGGCGGGTACATCCCATTTCCACCATGATTAAGGGGCTTTATGGCATAAACGAGGACGTCTTCCTCAGTGTCCCGTGCATCCTGGAACAGAATGGGATCTCAGACGTGGTGAAGGTGACGCTGACTACGGAGGAAGAGGCCCGACTGAAGAAAAGTGCAGTTACCCTGTGGGGGAATCCAAAAGGAGCTGCAGTTTTAGAGTCTTCTCTTGTACCAACCACTTCACTGTCTGGGCTACAAGTGGATTTTAGTTGGGGGGTGTGCATGTTGCTCTATGACTAAAGCAGTAAAACTATGCTTTAGGGAAAACATTAGTGTCCTAAAGTCAGACCTGGAGATGGGCCACAAAGCCTTACAGCTCTATCCTGAGGTGGATTATACTTGTCATGTGTAGTTCTCTATTGGTGAGCATAAGAGTGTTTTCCACCTCTGAACTCCACTGCCAACGTGTTTACTGAGTGTGATAGAACTGGCACCTTCATTCAACATGCCAAGTCCAACTTTTTCCCCAGTCACATCTTGCGCTCTAGGGAGTCTTGCCTGTCTTGTGCATAACTGTCCTAAGGATCTTATTTTGTGTACGATATTTATCTGAATAGTGTATTTGCCTTATAATGTAAAAAGACCTACATAAAAACAATGCAACTATCAGTTCTACCAACTAAAACACCAAATAAACCATGCACAGTGGGGGAAAAAAAGTTAAAGCCTCAATGAAACAAAAAGATTATATTTATATCAGCAAATCAAGCATAAGATAAACACACACACAAAAGCTGAGCGTATCTATAAGACAATCAATAAACAAAAGAATGCAACACACACACAATCATAAAAATTGAAACCAGCGTCACCATAAAAACTCAGCACTCCTGAGTCAATTCCGACTTATAGAGACTCTATAAGGACAGAGTGGAATTGCCCCTGTCCATTTCCAGGACTGATTTTTGTGGGAACAGAAAGCCCCGTCTTTCTCCGGAGAAGCTGGCTGGTGGCTTTTAACTGCTGACTTTGCAATTAGCAGCCCAATGCGTACACAACACAACAATGAATAGATATGTATAGAACACTTCACCCCACAAAAACGCATTTCACTTTTTATTCTAGCACTCAGCACTACTCCAAAATAGATCATATTGTAGGCTATAAAGCAAGCAGTAATAAATTCAAAAAAAGCAAAATACCACTAACTGTTCTTTGCAGATGACAATGCCAAAATATTAGAAATCATTCACAGGGAAATCAAATCAATAATACTTTATTTTAAAACCCTGGGTAATTGAAGAAATGAAGAATACAAGCAAAAGATTCCTTGACAAATAACAAAAATATAACATCTTTGGGGTACTACCAAAGCAATACTTAAAGGGCAGTTTTTAGCAATAATTGCACATATTAAAAAGGAAGAATAAATGAAAATAAACATGCTAAAATATCTAGTACAAAACCTGGGGAGATGCCAGCAAAACAAATCTTCAGACACTAGAAGTGAAGAAAATATTAGGGCAGGAATAATTATCATTAAAAGCTTTAAACATAAAAGAACAAGACAGGAAGTTGATTCTAAGTTAAAATTTGGCATCTAATCATTTGCTCTCCTCTTGATTCATGTTTAAGTGGTTCTAGCTTTCAATATTTTCTACTTTATTTTCTTTTCTTTTTTTTTCTTTTAAGGCATCACTGCCCTGGTGGTGGGTAGGAGGCCCAGCCTTTGCTCCTGGGCGCCGGAATCGAACCTCCATCCCAGTGGGCCGCAGTCCCGCGCACAACCACTACGCCACTGGGGCTCAGCCCTTCTACTTTATTTTCAATTGAGTGTTTTCTCTTTTCTATTTAGTTATCGTTGTTAGCTTGTTGTTTTTCTGTATATGAAATCCAAGATGGGTAAATTTAAAAAGAAACTGGATTGATGGTTTCTTGGGGGTATGGGAAGGAGGTTGGGGAAAATGGGTAACCAATAACAAGCAGTACATGAAGAAGACAATGTTCTAGAATTGACTGGAAGTGAGAGATTTTTAAAAAATCACACAGAATTCTGAAAAATTGTGTTCCAACAAATTTGAAAATCTAGAGAAAAAAGATAAATTCCTAGAAATGCATTATTTACCTAACTTATGTTGAAAATCTAAACAAGCCTATAACATGAGTAGAAATGTATCTACTCATTTAAAACAAAAACAAACACCACTTTTAATTTTTTCTTTCCATGTCTCAGGGTCCCAAGAAATACTTGAAAGATGTTAGAGCACCTAAGTATCAGATGCTTGACAAACTAGCAGGTGTTTTTTTAAAATAGGTTTGATGAGAGATGAGGTAAAGAGAACACATATGCAGCACTTCATCAGAATTGACATCACAATCACATACCCTGCTGGACTCATGGACACCATCATCATTGAGAAGACAGATAAGCATTGCTGCCTGATCTGTGACACCATGGGCTGTGCAGCTGTTCACCATATCACAGCTTAAGAGGCAAAGAGACAACTCACTCTCTAGTGGAGCGATGATGCCATCACAGAAACTTGGATTTGCAATGCACTGTGGCAAGAAGGAGATTCATAAAATAATTCACTGTTGGTCAGGCCCTAGTAGGTCCAGGCTGATGTGAGGCAGCTGAACCAAGATGACGGGGCAGGTGATGCAGGCCATACATCTGGAATCAGGTACTTTCCTTGTCTGCCTCAAGCATGCTCTGAATACAGAGAAGGAGGTGGTGGGGCTGCACATCCAGGAGTTAAATGATGACACAAGGAGTGGTTCAAAATTTGCACATACTAGAACTGAAATGCACACAGTTGGTGAAAAGGTTGACACTTTGAAGATTATTCACAATAATTCTGTCATTATCATGTGAGGTTCTGATAAAAGGAAGGAATTATGTGAAGATTTCTCCAGAGCATTTATCTACAGTTTTAACAGAGACAGAGAGATTGGTTGAATTCATAAGTCACCCCATGAGAATTGAGAACTGTTACCATTCCCTTTCTCATGTAACTATTTGGCCTTCTTATGTTGATGTGCACACACGAGCCAGCTACCAGATGATGAATCAAGGCTTTGTAGGACTTATATTTTCCTGTTTCTTTTTTGTTTGGTCTTTTTTTTTGTTTTTTGTGGGGGGCATCACTGCTCTCGGTGGTGGGAGTAGGAGGCCCAGCCCCACTGCTGGAATTGAACCTCCGTCCCAGTGGGCCGCAGTCCCATGCACAACCA
This sequence comes from Nesogale talazaci, assembly GCA_004026705.1. Taxonomy (NCBI): domain Eukaryota; kingdom Metazoa; phylum Chordata; class Mammalia; order Afrosoricida; family Tenrecidae; genus Nesogale; species Nesogale talazaci. The sequence goes on from PVJH01019786.1 coordinate 24,476, forward strand.
CTACGCCACCGGGGCTCAGCCCTATTTTCCTGTTTCATTGAAGATAAAGACACAAGGACCATCCGTGTGCTCTATAATTGCCCAGAAGAGCTCAGAATATGAGGGAATTGAAATCTCAATCCATATTTTGCTTTATGTTTATTGGGAAAGTGTTCCTTAATCAGCAGTAGAGTTACCCGAGGTCCTGTGTCAGGAGAAGCAGGAAGCATATAGAAGGACCTACAGCCTTATACATCTGGACTCAGTTACCAAGATGCATATGGTTCCATGTTTACCAATAACTTGTGCAGGCAGGTGTCAGCAGTCAACAGGCCTCTTTTTCAGTGGGTGGAGGACAAATTGGAGCAAGACCAACTGCATTTTCAAGAGTTGCAATAAGAAAATAAAGAGCTTATGCAAGAACTTTCTTCCCCAGAGTAAAGCAGGAAACAAAATGGGGAAAGACAAAATACCCAGATGTAAAATTAATTACACTACATCAATTTTGAAGATGTATAAAGCTTGAGGACTCACGTTTAGCTGATTTTAAGACATACCATAAGGCCACAGTAATCAAGGCAGTACTGTGTTGGCAAAGCATGGACAAATAGAAACAGACCACTGAAATATACTCAGGAAATTTTGACAAAGTTACAAAAGCAATTAAATAGAAGAAACATAGTCTTTTTCATAAATGAGCCCTACTCAAGAAAATGAACTTCAACTTAAGCCTCCTTCTTTTAATTTATTACTTTAAATCATTTTACTAGGGACTTGAACAACTCTTACCACAATCCATGTATACATCTAGTGTGTCAAGCACATTTGTACATTTGTTGCCATTCTCAAAACATTTGCTTTCTACTTGAGCCCTTGGTATCAGATCATTTCCTCCCTTTCTCCCTCCCCCTTCCTCCCTCCCCCATGAACCCCTGATTATTTACTTTTATTTTTTTTCATATATTACACTGTTCGATGTCTCCCTTCACTCACTTTTCTGTTGTCCATCCCCCTGGAAGGGGGTTATATAGAGAGCATTGTGATCGATTCCACCTTTCTCCCCACACATTCCCTTTACCCTCCTGGTATGGCTGCTCTCATTATTGGTCCTAGGGGAGGTCTATCTGTCCTGGCTTCCCTATGTTTTTAGCTCTTATCTGTACCAGAGTATATCCTCTGATCTACCTGGATTTGTAAGGTAGAATTGGAATCATGATGGTGGGAAGGAGAAAGCATTAAGGAACTAGAGGAAAGTTTGAACGTTTCATCAGTGATATACTGTACTCTGACTGGCTCATCTCCTCCCCACAACTGCTCTATAAGGGGCTGTCCAATTGCCTACAGATGGGTTTTGAGTCTCCACTCCACACTCCTCTTCATTCACAGTGATATTATTTTTTTTGTTCTTTGATGCGTGGTACCTGATTCTATTGATACTCTGTGATCACACAGACTGGCGTGCCTCTTCTATGTGGGCTTAGTTGCTTCTCAACTAAATGGTTGCTTGTTTTTCTTCAAGTTTTTAAGAACCCAGATGCTATATCTTTTGATAGCTGGGCACCATCAGCTTTCTCCCCACATTTGCTTATCCACCCATTTGTCTTCAGTGTTCATGTCAGGGAGGTGAGCATCATGGAACACTAGTTTAATAGAACAAAGTGTTCTTCAAAAAAACCCTCCTTTTTATAAAAATTAACTCAAAATGAACCATGAACTTAAATGTGAGCTATCAAATATCTAGGAAAAAAAGTAATTAGAGAAAATCTGCAGAATCTGAGGCAAGTGGTGATCTTTTTTTCCATAAAAGCCTGAACCTCCAAAGTAAAGCATTGATATATTGGGCTCCATCAAAACTAAAATTTTTTTGCCCTGTGAAAAACTAAAGAAATATGGGCACCCCAGGACAAATGAGCCCCTTGGGGCCAGTGGTGAGATTGGAGCTACGGGATGGGTGGAGAAAAGGTGGGGTAGAGAGACAGAACCAACTGCAAGGATATACACATAACCTCCTATCTGGAGGACAGACATCAAAGGAGTGGGCTGGGGGAGAGGTAGGACAGTGTAAGATATGACAGAGCAATAATAATTTATATAGTATTGAAGGTTGGTGGGGAAGTGAGAGCAGGGGAAGAGGGGAAAGGATGGGAAGCTGATATGAAGGGCTTAAATGGAAAAGGGGATATTTGGAGAATGATACCAGCAGCAGACATGCGAAGGTGCTTAGCACAGTATATGTATTCATGTATTATGAAAAATGATGTACGAGCCCACAATAAAATGATTTTTAATTAAAAAAACTAAAGAAAAGGAAAAGACAAATTACAAATTGAAGGAGTTTATATACAAGCTTAATATGTACCTGACCAAATGTAGAAAATACAAAGAACGTTCAAAATTCCAAAGTAGAAAGGTCAGAAATGGAGCAGAAGCCATGTAATTCAAAAGAGGATTTATAAATGGTGATTAAACACATGGAAAGACGTTAGATACCATTCAGTCAACAGGGAAATATAAATTAATATCACAATGTGATATCATTACATGTCTATCAAAATAGCTAAAGGGGGAAATAGTGATACTGCCCAATGCTGTTGAATTTTGAACAAGAAAACTGGATTTATCAAACATTGTTCATGGGAATGTAAAATGGTACAGCCACTCTAGGAAATAGATTGGAAATGTCTTTTAAAGTTAAGTATACACTTAACATGTGACCCAGTAATTATGTTTCTTCACATTTATCTCAGAGAAATGAAAACCTGTATCTGTACAAAAACCTGCACATGAATATTTGTAGCAACTTTATTTGTAAATAGCCTGAAAGTGGAAACCACCCTTTTGGGAATAAAGAACACATGAGTGGCTGACAGAGACAAGGACTGGTAAGTGCACAGATGTAAAAGGGAATCAAACAGTTCTGTGTCTGGATGTAATTAACTACCTATATCTGTGTTAAAATTGCAGACAGCAAACAGTAAAGAAACAAACAAAAATGCACTGATGAGAATGGAGGGGGGTTGGAGCAGAGACCCAGAAACTATCTGTCTACAATGGAGCGTCCCCCCACAGAGCGGTCTCAGGAAGGGGATGAGTCAGGGGGTATTAGAACACTAATGGATCACAAAAACACCTTGGAGCCCTTGAAGTCTCCTCACACACCCCTCCCCCACTATCATGACCCCAGTGCTGCTTCCCACTCAGAACTAGAACATATACATAGGTTTAGGCAAGAGATAAAACTCAAAACACATGGAACTTAGGAACAGGAATGAGAATAGAGATACCAAAAGGGCAGGGGGAAGGGAGGAAAGAGTGGGGAGGAAGGGGGACACAGATTACAATGAATGGCACAGAATCACACACACACACCCCAACCAGGGAGAAGAACAGAAACCAGAGGGGAAGGCAGTGGTGAGTGCGAGATTTGAAAATAGTTAACAACCTATAATCTATCAAGGGACCACAAGGGTTTGGAGGGAGGAGCTGACCCCAAGGGCTCAATGGAGAGTAAATGTCAAGAAAAGAATGATGGAATACACATACTAGTATGTGGGATACAATTGCTGTATGGATTGTAACTAGAGTTGTAAAAGCCCCCAATAAAATGATCTAAAAAAATTGCAAAGGCCACATACACACAATAATGAATCTAGGCAAAATCTGGTGAAACAATAATGTCTATCGTTTAGCTAACAGAATTGTACCATTGTTTTGAAGTTGTAATTATGTAAGATATTTCCTGTTGGGAAAACTGAGTGAAAAACTACTGTTTTTACATCTTCCTGGGTGTCTATAATGGAAAAATTAAAAGTTACAAGTACTAATCAAGAAAAAAAAACTACCAATAACCATCCTGGACTAGATGGCTTCATTGGGAAATCTATCATTTAGAGAAGAGTTAATAACAATTCTGCATGAACCATTTCACAATATACAAATGGACAGTATTTTAGCAAACACATTTTATGAATCAACTATAAGTTCGATACCTAATCTAGGTAAAGACATCACTGGAATAGATAATTATATGCCAATAAGTCTGATAAATATAGACATCAGGATTTTCAGTAAAATCCTAGGCAACAGAATTCAACAATGAATCAAGATAGAATATATCACAATTAAGTGGGATTCATATCAAATATGCAAAAATGTTTCATATTTGAAAAACAGTTATGTAAATCACTACATAAAATTAATTATATTCCATATATTATATCAATTGCTACTGGAAAGGCATTTGATAAAATTCAAAACCTGTTCCTGGTTATAAAAAACCCAGTCATTAAAAAGCAATAGAAGGAAAATTCCTCAACATAATAAAGGCCATAAGTGGGAAACCAAGCTAGCATCTCACTTAATGGAGAGAAATTGAAAAAATTTATTCAAATGTAGCCAGATTGGATTGCCCTTTATCACCACTTCCATAATCCTGGAACTTATAGTTATATCTATGACATCAAAAAGATATTAGACACAGAAAAACAAAACTCTTCTTATTGACAGAAAATATAATGCTATGTATAGAAACTCCCCAAATGTTCAATTAAAAATTGCTTGAATTAACTGAAAACTTTGGAAGCATAGCATAGAGATAGCTCTATCATTATATATGAAAATATTTACATATGTGCATGCCGGTATTTACACCTCTATAAATGTCTTTTGCTTCCTAGATCTTCCCTCTAATTCTTTTTACTCTGCACCTATCTCACTACCATGTTCAGCCTTCATTTGACTCTGAGTACTTTCTCTCAGCTACCTTGGACTTGATAAAACCCATCAGACATTCTACGCCCTCCTTGCCATGGATGTTGAGATGCTCCTTGCTCCCCTCCTTTTCTTCTCTCCCCATGTCCTCCCAGAGCTGTTGACCCCTTTGTTTACTCCTTCTGGTGGGTTAACCTGCCTATCCTTTATGGATAGACATAAGAAAAGATAAAGGGAAAGAATAGGAAGAGAAGGGAAAACAGGTCTATAAATAGCTCCAGGGCAGTCTGCTGACCCTTCTGAAGGTTTTCCAATCGGATCTGGTGAAATGTCACATCCTGCCCACCAACCCCAAAGTCTATTTTCAGGTACTTCCTTGCTTTGCTCCCCTTGCTTCTCGGTTGTACTCTCTTTGTGTTTTGCTCCAGTGAGGAGGGGGTCAACCTGGACACAGTTCCCATACTGTGTCTTCAGTGCAATCTTGTGGGTCAGTGAAGAGGTATCATGTCTCCCGGTGGGGCCAGTCCCATGATCCTCTGTGCACTGGATTCTCTGAGCAAGAATGTCATCTTTGAAGCTTGATGGGCCAGGATATTGTTTCCTCTCCCTCTTTCTCTCCCTCTCATTCTGTTTCTCTCTTAGTTTGCTCCCCTGAGGTCTGGGCAGACCCACCACTCTCTCCGGGCTGTATCTTCACTGCTGTCCTCTATAATGTATTCTTCGGGAGAGGGCATCAATAATAGCTGGACCTGAGGTCTGCCCTGTATATCTTTCTGTTAGTTCACTGCATCATGGCAGTATATTGCTCTCGAAGCTTGGCACCCCAGATTGAGGACTGGTCCCTTTCTAATGTCTCTGAGGAGACATGAACGATATCCTCCGTACGTGTGGGTTAGTGCAAAGTTTTCCCACTATCCATGTCCTCCCCCCACACACACTTTTCTTACCCCCCTCCTTTTAAGTTGGCTACCATATACATCCCTGGGTTGGGTAGACCCCTGCCAAAGTGCCAGCACCTCAAATTTATGCATTTGTTGACTTTCCCCATATGCATCTTGTGCTTGTAAAGCTTACTTTAGTGGACTAATCTTGTATTTGTCCTTTTGTGCGTGACTTATTTCACTTAGCATAATTTCCTCCTACTTATCCCATAAGTTGCTTCATGCACTCATTACTCCTTTTTAGGGATGCATGTTGCAGGTGTATACCAGTGGTTTTTAATCCATCTGTCCATTGATGGAAATTTAGACTGTTTCTAACCCTTTGCAGTTGTGAACTAAACTCTGGAGAACATTGGAGCACAGATGTGTGGTCATTATCTATTTCTGCTTTTTCTGTAAATGTCCACTAGGGGATTGCTGGGTCATATGGTAGTTGGATTTCCATTTGTTTTAGGTATTGCCTTATCAATTTTCATAATGGATACACATAACAAAAGGTCCACCAGCAGTGGACTAGAGTTCCTATCTCACCACAGCCTCTCCAAACATTTGTTGCTTTCTGATTTTTTTACTTGGGCTGTCTGAGGGTGTTAGGTGGTTTCTCATTGTTGTTTTAATTTGCATTTTCCTTATAGTTAATGGTTGGGAACATTTTCTCATATGTTTGTTGGCCATTTGGATTTCTGCTCTTGTGAAATTCTGTTCAGGTATTTTGTTCACCTACTCAATGAGTTATTTGTTGTTGTTGTTTATTGTAGGCTAGCAAAGCATTGTAGATTTTAGTAATCAGACTTTTGTCTGGTGTGCCATTGCTAAATATGCTCTGCCAGTCTGTGGGCTGTCATCACTGTCTTGGAGAAGTCTTTCAGGGTACACAGGAGTATCCCATTTGTCAATTTGTGCTTCCTCTGTGGTTATATCCTTGCCTATTTTCAAGCCTGCACCAAAGTTTTTAGGTTTGTCCCAATTCTCTCATTGATGGCCCTAATAGTTAGGGGCTTTACCTCAAGATCTGTGATCCACCTGGAGTTATTCTTGTGCAGAGTGAGGTAAGGGTCTTGCTTCACTTTTCTGCACGTAGATGTACAGTTTTTCCAACATTCCTTTTTGAAGAGGGCATTTGCTTCCTGTTTGCTTTGTTTTTGTCTTTTGATGGGGCCTTATCAAAAATCAGTTGTCTGTATGCTGGTAATTTCATTTCTGGGTTTTCTGTTCTTGTCCATTGGTCTGAATATCTGTCATTATACAAGTATAATACTGTCTTGACCACTGTGGCTGTATAGTGGGTGCTAAAGTCAAGTAAAATAAGCCCCCTGACTTTGTCCTTCTGCTTTTGGAGTTCTCTATTAATTGTGGGTTTCTTCCCTCTCCCTATGAAGATGGTAATCAGTTTTTCCAATTCTTTGAAGAAGAATGTTGGTATATATGTATTGGAATAGCATCAAACTTGTATAGTGCCTTGAGCAGGACTGGCATCTTTATTTTGTAATCTTCCAATCCACAAGCTAGGGGTATCCTTCCATTTGTTGAGATCACTCTTGGTTTCTTTTAATAGTGTTCTGTAGTTCTCCTTTTACAAATCTCTTGGTGTTTTTTGTTTGTTTGGCTGGTTAGGTATGCCGCTAGATATTTCAATTTGAGTTTGGCTATTATGAACAGTACGATTTTTTGGCTCTTGCATGGATTTGTCCAATATTTATAGCAGTCTGATAGACTTTTGTTTGTTGATCTTATACCTTGCCACTCTGCCATATTCCTCTATCACTTATAGGACTTCTGTTGTGGAGCTTTGGGGGGTTTGCATATATAACATCAAATCATTTGCAAATAATAATAAGTTTGCCTCATCTTTCCTTTGTCTTATGTTGTTAGCTGGGACCTCCAGTATGATGTTAAATATAAGTGGGGAGAAGGGGCATCTTTATTTTTTTTTTGGGGGGGGGTGCATCACTGCTCTCCGGTGGTGGGAGTAGGAGGCCCAGCCCCACTGCTGGAATAGAACCTCCATCCCAGTGGGCCGCAGTCCCGTGCACAACAACTACGCCACCAGGGCTCAGCCGAAGGGGCATCTTTATCTGGATGATTTTCCCCATTGATTATCATGTTGGAGATATATATATATATATATATATATATATATATACACATATATACATAGAAAATTTTTCCTTCCATTCCTACCTTCTTGAGTGTCTTAAATGGAAATGGTTATTGGATGTTGCTGAATGCTTTTTCTGTATCTATTGATATTATCAAGTGATTTTTATTCTTTTTCTTATCAACCTGCCGAATAATGTTGATGAACTTTTGGAGGTTGAACCATCTTTGCATCTCAGGAGTGAATTCCACTTAGTCATGGTGAACTATTTTTTTAAATAAACTTTTTTATTCTGTTGACCAGAATTTTGTTAGTAATTTTTGCATTGATTTTCATACAGATATCAGTCTGTAGTTCAGTCTGTAGTTCTCAATTCTTGTGTGATTCTTGCCCACTTTAGGTATCAGTGTTATACTAGTGTGTTAGTCCGGATAGACTAGAGGAACAAATTTCAAAGTCACACATATGGATGTAAGAAATGGGTTTATTTTCAAGGGGAACAGGACATTGAGAAAACATCCCAGCCCAGTCCAACTCAAAGTCACAAGTCTGATATTAACCCATATGCCTGAAATCAGTCCATAAAGTCTCCTTCTGACTCACGAAGTCACAGGTCAGTGGCTACAGAGTTCCGACACCGACAGGGGTCTCCCCATGGCTCCTTGCTTCCAGGGCTTAGGGTCCATCAACAGCATCCCGTGGTGGCAGAAGAAACTCATTGCTGGAAGAGGCCTCCATGTGGCTGCCCCAGCCTCCGAGATCCGGCTCCATCAGGGCAGAGCTGTGTGGTTTCTCCACCGTCTACTCCAGCCTCCCAGATGCCGCCATTCTGTGTTGCCCCTGATTAATCATCTCTGAAACTAACTCCCAACAACTGGGGAAGATAGCTTCTCATCTTCATGAGGGCAATATAGTGAGATTTCCCAGGAGTTTCAGATGAAAGCCATGCCCACATAGAGGCCTCATCGGCTACTCAATGGCTATCTCCAGATTAACAAGCCAGACTCCACCTCTACATTTCAGTCATAAAATTTACATAAGCACATGACTGCCACAACTAGTTTCATAGAGTGGGAGTTTGCCACCTTTTTCTATGTTCTGGAAGAGCTTGTGCAGGATTGGTATCAATTCTTCCTTGAATGATTGGTATAATTCTGCTGTAAAGCTGTCTGGCCTAGGAAACTTTTTAGTTGTTATTTCCTGCATAACCTTGTCTATTTTCTCTATTCCTATAAGTCTGTTGAGGTGTGTGATATCCATTTGGAATAGTCTAGGGAGGGATTGTTTTTCCAAGTCTTTTTTCATGTCTTTCAAATTGTGGAAATTATTGATGTACAGATCTTTGTAAAACTGTGCAATTACCCTTTTGATTTCATTAGGGTCCATTGTAATATTCTCTCTTTTATCCCTCATCATGACTATTGATATTTATTTAGTCCTTCCTTTCTTTGGTTAGGTTTGCCAGTGATCTATTCTGTTCAACCTTTCAAAGAAGCATTTTATTTTGCTGCATTGATTTTTTACATTGTTTTCTTGTGTAGCCACTCATTTATTTCCACCCTGATTTTTATTATTTCTTTTCTTTGGCTATTAGTAGGATTGACCTGTTGACTCTGTTCTAATTGTTGGAGGTTTTGTGTCAGCATATCAATCAAAAGTCTCTCCTTTTACATGTGTGCATACATCACTATAAAACTTCCTCTGATAATGGCTTTGACTGTTCCCCAAAGATTTTTGGTACCTTGAATTCTCACTCTCATTGATTACTAGAAGCTTCATGATTTCATCTCTGATCTGCGTCAATGTTCACTCATTCTGCAATAGAGAGTTATTCATCCTCCAATTGTTTGCCCTTTTCTTCTTAATCCTCTTTTTGTTGATTTCCAGCCTTATGACGTAGTGGTCTAGGGAAGTCTGAGTGAGCTTTACATGCTTGAATTTACATAGACTCAGCTGTGTCCCAGTGTTAGAGGACCAGCCCCTAACACATCATCACAGGTCCGGGTGCAATTGTACAACGATAATAAGTAAGATTACAGTAAAGTCAGAGAAAGTATGAGAGATAGAAATAATGGAGTAAGACACATTTCTTGATAGCATGCTCATCTCTTGGGTGGCCAGGAGTTCAACAGCCAGGTCCAGGCACAGCGCTGCAGGCAGGAGTCAGGAGCTGGAGAGCTCTATAGGGAGCTTCCAGGAGAGCTAGCCTAAGGGAGCTGAGGCCCCAACTTTAAATCTACTTTGGGGGCATGTTCACAGGTAACCACATGTCTCAGGAAGGGGAGGTACAATAACCATAACCATAACAGGAAGGAGACATACAATGGCAGGAAAAGGGTGAGCTAGGGGTGTACACATGACAGAAAGGGAGCCACTAGGGATATGCATGTGACCAAAAAGGCAAACCCTAGACTCAATATGGCAGCCCAACCTTGACCATCCTTGGGTACGTTTGACCTCCCTGGGCTCCTACAAGGAAATAATCTATTACCAACCTTATCAGAAGGGATTGGGACCTACTTAGGGTGGAACAGGCATACAGCCTGGTTGCTCTTAGATGGCTGATAACCCTTAGGGAGAATACCTCCTGACCTACTTCAGTTGCTCTCCAAGAATATCATCGTTTGCCACTTGCCACTTGGCTTCAGTTTGGCATATATTTGTGGCACACTACTTGGGAGAAATCTTTCTGTTTCCAATAACTCCGTTCGTGGTCTATCTTCGAGAATTTGCTCTGTGGGTTTGAAAAGAATGTGATTTTTTTTTTTTTTTGCTTTTAGGAGGAAAGTTCTGAAAATGTGTATCAGGACAAGACACTTAATTGTAGAGTTTAGTTCCGTAGCTTTCTTTCAAAAACTTCTTTTCCCATGATCTATATTTTTTACAGAGCAGTGTATTAAAGTCTTCGACTATGATTGTTGAGCCTGTGATTTCTTTTTCATCTTTTGGAGCATTTGATTGACAAATTTTGCAGATCTCTCCTTGGGTATGTAAATATTTATATGTTCAGAGGTTCTTAGACTACTGATCCTTGTGCATTATTTAGGGCCCCCTCTTTATCTCTTGTTATGACTAGCACCTTGAGATCAATTTTGTCAGAGATTAAGATCGTAACCCTTGCTTTTTATTTATTTTTTTTAATTATTTATTTTTTTATTTTTATTTTTTGGGGGGGCATCATTGCTCTCCGGCGGTGGGAGTAGGAGGTCCAGCCCCACTGCTGGAATTGAACCTCTGTCCCAGTGGGCCGCAGTCCCGCGCACAACCACTACACCACCGGGGCTCAGCCCCCTTGCTTTTTAAAACTTGACTATTTCTTGGTATATTTTTCTTCAGCCTTTGATTCTCTATCTATTTCTCTTTGCAAGCTTGAGATGTGTCTCAGTATGCAACTGCTTGATGGGTTGTATTGTCTAAGCCAGTCCACTAGTCTCTGTCTTTTAATGGGTGTGTTCACACCATTGATATTCTGAGTTATATCATGCGTCAGTGAACTCTGTGATGTCATGTCATACCTTTCACGTTGTTTTCCTACCTCCCTTCTTATCAGTGTCTTGTGTGAATGAGTGTGTGGTTAATTCTTGCTCTTTTTACCACTGAGCTCATGTTATCTTGGGGGGTGTTTTCAATGTGTTGACCTCTGGGTGGAGTTGTATGACAGTCTCATATTTATGCTCAGAACAAATATTCTGAACCAGATGGTACCAGTATTCTAAAATATTTATTAAAATAAAGCAAAATATGTAATGCTTAACAATGTAACTCAACAGTGATGTTAAGAACCATCATGATTTTCATTAACAAATGAGAGGTATGCACTCTGCCCATTATGTGACCTGACTGATACTGAGGCTCCAGGAGGCAGGATTTCCCCCAAACACACAGCAATCCATAGCATGCAAATAACAGCAGATAAAATGCAGGTGCATGGGATCATAAATAAATGTTCTGGGATACCACAACTTTGAACTATAAGATGAACCCTCATATTTCCCCCACTTTGGAATAAAAAAGTGCATAGTATGATCCAAAAATACAGTAATTATTATATGCCTTAGTGGAGTCTTCCTTATATTTAACCTAGATGGTGTCCTTTCTGCTTCCTGAATGGTTCTGTGATTCCCATTAGTTAATTTGAGGAATTTTTCTTCTAGGAATCCCCTTGCTATTTTTGACATTGACTTCTTTGTTGGGTTTTGTTCTGGTAGTCTAAAGTTGTCCCTCTTCATTGCACCCAACATTGCTTTCTGCTTTTCTTCGGTTTCTTTGATTACGTTGTTTGATTCTCTTTGTCATTTGTTGAAGTCTACCTGGTTATCCTCAAGGTAACTAATATGATTATCAGCTTCTAATTTGTTGGTGATGGTTATTAACTTGCTATTTGCTTTTGTGGCCTCGTTACTTAACTCTTGTATTTCCCTTTGGTGCTCATCCTTTAACTCTTGTATTGACTTTGGTGTGAGACCTTTATCTCCTTTATTCTTTCATCCTTTTTCTGTAATGCTTCCTTCATATCCTGTCTGGCTCTGATCAGCATTCTGAAGATTTCTTTCTATGGTAGTCCAACTTCTGCCTGTTTGATGCATATGCAAGATTCAGGGCATTCACTGATAATGTGTTTTGTTTCTCCTGCTTTTTCATTGGTGTTGTTGGGGTGGTTGCTATATACATGTCATTTTGGAGGAGGTTGGTGCCATTTACCAGGGAGTCAAAGAATCCGGGGCTTTCTTTTTGAGTTTCATAGGGATTCTTCTACAGGTTGCCTATAACCAACTGCTCTGGTGTCTGGGTACTTCTTTATCTCACTATGGTTTTACTCTCCTTACACAGCCAGGATTTCCTATTTTTTGGACAGGTCTGGTGGGTTGCTTAGGGCACACAGACTAGGTGGTTGCAGGCAATGTTGCTCTATGCATGAGTGTGCCAGGCAATGATGGGAGAGACCCCACTGCCATGGGAGGGATGCCAAGTAAAGGCATGGGCAACCCCAGTGCCCCTGGTAGAGGGACCAGGCTACCATGTGGAAAGACTTCATGTTGTGGGTGGAGGTGCTGGTCAAATGTGGGGATTGGGGAGTCTCTGTTGCCATGGGAGGAGGTACCAGATGACAGTAGGAAAGACCCTACTGGCACAGGGTATTGGTGCCAGACACCAGTGGGGCCAGCTGCATCTACCATGGGTGGGGGCACCACATGGAAGTAGGAGGAGAGGAGTTATTGCTGCTGCTGCTGTAAGGGTTAGGAGATAGCATGCAATGGTGGGGAGGCCACCAGAGCATCGGATAATTAAATTCATCATAGGCAGACTGTAGACACTGTCCGGCCATAGCTGCTGGGGCCATGGGTGGGTGGTGGAAGGAACCTGAGCTTGGTGGTGAGACCCACTGCCATTCAGGGGAAAGGGAGCTTCAGAGAAGGGAGCAACTCATGGTAGAGAGTGTCAGAGGTGGGCAATTGCCATGTGGAGGTCCACCTGTGACTGAGGGGACTCAGTAGGGCAACTGGCTTGCTCCAAGTCTGGAGAGAAGTCTGGAGTGGTTGGCAATTGATGGGTGCTGGCCACAGCAAGGTCTAAAACAGCATAGCTCGCTTGGACATAGAATCCCTGAGACCAGGTTGCAGATCCGCAGGGCTCCAGAACAAGGCTAAATGTAGGGGAGGGCTGCCTCCCAGACTGAGGAAGTACTCTGAGTTGTCACAGAGGTCTTTTCCCTTACAGAATGCCCCATTCTCCTGGACACAGAGTTGGCTAATCACCTCAGTCCCAATGTGGACTGCTTACTTGAGCTCCATCTTTCTGGACCTTCAAGTTTCTGATATTTTTATATTAATGATGATTATGCTAAAAAAGATACTAAAAGAGCAACAGTATTTATACCGAACGATGCAAAAGATATTTAGGAGTGGGGACGGAGGGAAGATGGCGACCAGATAGGAAGCCCACACCAGGAGCTCCTGGAGATCAGTGAGTGGGGGTGACACAGGGAAGGGTGGGGCTCTCAAATTGGGTTTTGTGACTCCAGGAACGCGCAGAGCCCTCCTCTGAACCAGGAGCAGGCGCGACCCGCACGCCCGCGCTCCCCACCGACGCCGGCACAGACGCCAGCCCAGACGCTGCGGGTTCTTTGTGCCGGTGGGATCCAGGACGCCTCTCTGCGACCCTGAGATCAGGGACCCGCAGTTAATCAGCACATGCGCACGCGCAATCGCTGACCAGTCCTCCCTACCCCAAGGTGACCAGGGTGCCCAGGGGACACTCCATGCAGACCCACACCTCTCGCTCCCCACCCCCAGGGACTCCTGTGCCCCAAGCACAACGGTGGGCCAGCCCCTCCCCCACCCCGGAGGCCCGAGCCCAGGCGCACCTTAAGGGCGCCATCACTGCCAGGGATAAGATCAAGCCATCCCCTAAACCCAAGCCTGTCCACCTGGGCCACACTTTCTAACAGAAGCGAAAGGAACGCCCGCACTCCTCACAGACCCTGCTGGTTCAGGAAGCCTGCCCCAAGACCCGCAACAGAGAGGTCGCTTTATATTGTCTCCTGGGTAAACAGCCAGCCGGTCCTCCCCACCCCAGAGTGCTAGAGGATTTTTCCCACCTATCTGTGGCAAGCGCCCCTAGCCAAGAACAGATAACCCAACTCCCAACCCACCCCCTAAACCCACTTCCCTACTCAGCCAACACACTCCATCAGATCTGCAAGGCCTAGCTGCAAACACTTCCTGAGGGAAGCTATAATATAAGACCAGCCTCCTAAAGAGAGACCCCAGGGCCACAAAACACCAAAGAAAATGCCACCTAATACGAATAAATCAAACAAAAAACAGCTAGCAGCTTCCACAGTATCAAGAAAAGAGAAACTGGATCCGATGCAAGAAGATCAGCTGGACCTAACAGCAGTCATAGGAAATGCGGAGATCGATCAACCACATAAAGAAATCTTCAAGATATTACTAACATGTATGCAGCTCTTGAGCGATGCATTAAAGAAGAAAGAAGAATTGATACAGGAGATAAAGGCCATGCACCAAAAGGAAATCCAAGAACTATAGAGTGAGCTAACAAAAACTAATAGTAAGTGCTCAGATTTCGGCCAGAGAATGGAGGAGGCAGAAAACAGGACAAGTGACCTAGAGGACTCACAAGTAGAAATTAATAAGTGGGAGAAAAAAATCTAACAAGTCTATGAGAGAAGCAAAAGAAAATATTAGATGCCTGGCTGATACTATGAAAAGAAACAACATTAAGATTATCAGTCTGCTGGAGGATGAGGCAGCAAGAAAACCAACATCCAAAATAGTGAGGGAATGCTTAGAGGAAAACTTCCCTAGCTTAATGAATGAAAACCATACAACCATACAGGAGGTGGAAAGAACACCAGCTAGACTAAACCCCAAGAAGAAAACACCAAGACATATAGTTGCTAAACTATCCAATTATGAAGAAAAAGAAAAAATTATGAGAGCAGCTAGGGAAAAAAGGGTAATCACATACAAAGGCAAACAGATAAGAATATGCTCAGATAAGAATATGCTCGGACCTATCAATGGAAACTATGAAGAAGAGGGGAGAGTGGAGCAGCACATTCCGAAAATTGCAGGAACATGATGCAAACCCAAGAATACTCTATCCAGCCAAATTATCTATCAAAATTGATGGAGAAGTAAGAGTCTTTCCAGACAAGGAAAATCTCAGAGAATATGCTAAAAGGAACCCAGTCCTACAAAAGATTCTCACCGACCCACTGGGAGAAGAACAACAACAACGACCTAACACACGCAGAATGAATCTACCCAGAAACAGTCAAAGGGATAACAGCCCCCAAGATAACTCTGGCTCAGAGATGGAAGAAAGGCAAGAATGAACCACAGACATATATTGACACAACCTATGGAAATAGAAAAACATCCAATCCAAGAGCGATAAAATGACAACACAGAGTGCACAGATAGATGTAATAACCCTAAATATTAATGGATTGAACTCAGGCCTTAAGAAACAGAAATTAATAGACTGGCTTAGAAAATACACCCCCTCAATCTGCTGCCTACAGGAGACAAATATTAAGATCACAGAAAAAAATATATTGAGAATCAAAGGCTGGAGAAAAATATACCAAGCAAACAGCAATTCAAAAAAAAGCTGAAGTAGCAATCCTAATATCAGATAAAATTGACCTCAAAGTGCAAACTATAATAAGAGACACAGAAGGACACTATATAATGCTTAAGGGAAGGGTAGACAATGATCCAATAAGCATCTTAAATATATATTCCCCAAATGAGAGACCTGCAGAATATGTAAACCAGACACTTTATATGATGAAAAAAGAAATTACAGCCTCAACAATTATAGTGGGTGACTCAACACACCACTCTCTGAGAAGGACAGATCACAGGGAAAGAAACTCAACAAGGAGGCGAGAGATCTACATAGTACAATTAGACAGCTTGACTTGGTAGATATCTACAGGGTCTTTCATCCAAAGGAAAAGCATTTCACATTCTTCTCAGCCCCACATGGAAGCTTTTCGAAGATAGACCACGTACTGGGACATGAGGAGAATCTACATAAATTTAAGCATATTGATATCATACAGAGCTCACTCTCAGACCACTCTGCCATAAGATTGGAAATCAACAAAAGGAAGGTAAGGAGAACTAGAGAAAATAGTTGGAGAATGAATAATTCCCTACTGCAAAAGGAATGTGTGCTGCCCCAGATCAGAGAGGAAATTAAAAAGTTTCTAGAAACCAATGAGAATGAAAGCACGACATACCAAAACTTATGGTACACAGCAAAAGCAGTCTTAAGAGGGAGTTTCATTGCAATACAGGCACACCTGAAAAAGGAAGAGAGTCTCATAGCTGATACGTTGACACAGAATTTACAACAACTAGAGCAGAGTCAGCAGGATAACCCCACTAATAGCAAAAGAAAAGAAATAATAAAAATCAGGGCTGAGATTCAGGAGAGGGAAAATAAGAAAACAATGGAAAAAATTAATGCTGCTAAAAGTTGGTTCTTTGAAAGAATTAACAAAATTGATAAACCATTGGCAGACTTAACCAAAGAAAGGAGAGAGAAAATTTCAATAGCAAGAATAAGGGGATATAACAACTGATCCTAATGAAATCAAAAGAATAGTCACTCAGTACTACAAAGATCTTTACTCCAATGAACTCAACAACTTGGAAGACATGGACAAATTCTTGGAAAAGCTATCTTTTCCTAGATTGTCTCCAATGGACGTCAAGAATCTTAACAGACCCATAACGATAGAAAAAATAGACAAGGTTATCAGGGGACTACCAACAAAGAAATCACCTGGACCAGATGGCTACACAGGGGAATTCTGCCAAGCATTCAGGGAAGAATTGACACCAACCCTACACAAGCTCTTCCAAAGCATAGAAAAAGATGGCAAACTCCCAAACTCCTTCTATGAAGCCAGTATAACACTGATACCCAAACCAGGCAAGGATCCCACAAGAATTGAGAATTTCAGACCAATATCCCTAATGAATATTGATGCAAAAATCCTTAATAAAATACTGGTCAATAGAATACAAAAGTATATAAAACAAAATAATTCACCCTCACCAAGTGGGGTTCATACCTGGAATGCAGGGGTGGTTCAACATATGAAAGACAATTAGTATCATTCACCATATTGACAGGAAAAAATATAAGAATAATATGGTCATATCCATAGATGCCAAAAAAGCATTTGACAATATTCAACACCAATTCATGTTTAAGACACTCAAGAAGATGGGAATAGAAGGAAAATTCCTCAA
>PVJH01019787.1:0-41960 GCA_004026705.1 Nesogale talazaci
CATTAGAAAGCCCCGCTCCACTCCCTCCCAGTGGCTGCTGCTTTCAAACTGGAGCCTGGGAAATCCAAGAACTTTCTCCAAGTCCCACAGACCACAGCCCTGTGTGCCTGCAGACCTCCTCCCCTCCCCTCAGTGCTCCTTTGACTCAGGAAGGGGTGGGCGAGTCTGCTTGGTCAGGTGGCACTGGAGAGGCACCGAGGAGGAGCCCTGGACACGTGGTGAGCTGTCCTCCTGCTGCCATGAGTTTCCTGCTCTGAGGATGTCGGGGGACCACACCCATATCACGGGCCGCAGGACGCGGTGGGTTCACCAAATCAGCAGTCAGAACCCACCGGTGACTCCACAGTAGGAAAAGTGGTGTCTGTGCCCGCAGGGTGACAGACGCAGAAACCCTGGGGAGCAGTGCTGCTCTGTTCCGGAGGGTCCAGAGGTCTCAGAACCGACCCTCGTGGGCCTGCATTTCCACCTCAGGGGAAGGCGCTTCCTCCCTCTCCTGCCTGACTGCGCCAGACAGTGGGCATCCAAGAGAGTCCGGAGCTCCCCGTCTTTAACTAGCCCCATATTCGTTTCATTATGTGCATTCGAGGGACTGTAAAAATTGATTGCCCATTATGAGCCACTCCAAGCTTCTCCAGAATTATTGACTTAAAGATAAAAATCCTGTTATGGCTTTGCTGCCGGGCATGGTGAGGCCAGGGGAGGTTCCAGTGATGTTTGACCAGCCACCCTAGCACGGATGTTTTATTTTTAAGAAGAGGGGCATGAGTGATTCATGGCCCATGGAATTACTAACATGAGCAAACCCACCCCAGGCGGTCTCCATAATTTGGAGTGACTGGCGGGAGTAACTCGAGAGGCCATTGGTGAAATGCTGTGGGAAGCTGCCTAGAAAAATCCCACCTTCCCCTTGGCAACCTGCGTGCACTTGACACGACATTGTGTCGGCTTTCCGGATTTATGGACAGACAATCAACCAAACGCCTGAGAGGAAATAGAAGTCCCGGGGACATCGTTACCACGATGAGCCAAATTCAGTGCCATCGCCAATGAAGACACCCCTCTGGGGTCCCACATTATAGCGGCATGGCAAGCGTGCCAGGTATTTATCCGTGAGAAAACGCATCCTCAGTCCATCTCCCAGACCCCAAAGAATATCACTAGGACATGGGGCAAGGGGCCAGCTTTGGGGAGGCCTGTGCACATAGTCCCTGGGACTGCATGAATGGTGGGGTTCCACTACAGGGATATCAGTTTGAACTGGTCCAGCAGCAGATAGCTAAGAGAAAGCGAACCCATTGGAGCACATAGTCTGTAACTTTTTCTGGAGCCGATAAAACAAATGAAGCTTGGGGATGGTGAGGGGTGGCGCTCCTGGGCCCTACAGAGGCTGCTAAGGCTGGCTTGATGCCTCCGCTCACTGTCTGCATTCAGCTCTGCTCACGTGGTGCTGGCAGAAGCCAGTGGGTCATTTTAATGCTGCACTGCCTGATGTGCAATAGAACAGAACACGGGGGTTCTGCCTCATCCGCGTTGCCACTGCCGTCCAGACCTCGTCACAGCCAGGGTAGCAGTTTCCTGTGAGGGGCCCGGCTTTCCCACGGAGCCCTGGTGGTTTAGCGGGCTCACTATGCACTGTGAGCCACAAGGCCAGCAGTTCGAGACCACCAGCCATTCCTCAGGGGGAGGAGGAGGCTTCCTACTCAAAAGCTCCCTGAGTCCACCGGGTCCCGTCGGGCCCGCATGAGCCCACACGACTCGGGCAGGAAATTTGGGTTTTCAGCGTCTGCTTAGCCAAGCGTCATTTCCCTCTTCAGGGACTGAAGAGCGCGTTGGTTTTACTTCTTCCACCGCAGAAGGGTTTCTTCTTCCGGCTATCCATGGCACGTGACCCCAAAGCAGCCCTCCGCACCCTGTGCATTGTCTAAGTGCCACCGGTGCGGGAGGTGATGAAACAGGCCAGGGTTTGCGTCAGGGACACTTGGTGGCCAGGGTGACCTCCGTGCACTCCAGTCTCGGGTGGCAGATGTGCCCAACGCAATGTGGCCTTCCTTTTGTGGCTGCTGCTTCCGTGAGCACCCACTGTGGCTTCAACAACGACTCTTCTGACAACTCCAGACTTTTCTGTTTGTCGCCATGCAGTCTCTGGGACCCCACTGTGAGGATGCTCATTTTCTTTACCTTCCCTGGGTCGTGATCCACACCGAGGGTATGGAGCTGGTCCTCTGGCCACATCCCTTTTAGCAAGCAAGGTTGCGTCCCCCATCTCCATGTTGAACCTTTCTCCAGCCTCGATGCCACGTACTTCTCTTTACCTCCCCCTTCCCCCAGCTTCTCTGCATACAGACTGCCTCCCCCTTCCCCCAGCTTCTCTGCATACAGACTGAGGAAGGACGGAGAAAGGGGGCAACCTGAGGTCCTGATTGTCAACCGTGCAGGAGCCCCTTGTTCTGTTCGGGCCCCAGCCGCTTAGTCCGTGTACAGGTTCAGCACGAGCACGCTGAAGAGCTCAGGAAGGCCCCTGTTCACAGTATTGTTTGTAGGCTGTTACGTTCGAGCCCCACCGTCAAATTATGTTGGATCGTAAATAAATGTAAAAAGCAAAGCAGAGTCCCATACCATCCTGGTGTTCGCTTACTTGACAGTCCTCTGCCTGACCAGCTCCCAGTCACTGGACGGCCGCAAGCAACTTTGACCTATCACAGCGACATTTCCCTCGCCTGGGGCGTTCGCAGTGCTGCTCGGGAGTCTCACCTCCTGCCGGGTCCCTCTCATGACCGGTCGTGTGTTAACTGGCTGCAGTGGCTGTGGGTGGAGGCCACCCGCTCCATCGGTCTCAGTTTGATGTTGCCTACTTGGGGATGTGACCAACTGGATATAAAGAGTCAAACTCTCTCATCCTCTCCCTGTGTCTGGTTCCCTGGGACTGGGGCCAGCAACCTTCATGTGACCTGCTGACCCAAGGGACTGATGAGCGACCTGCCCAGTTCCCTGCCTCGGAGACACCTGATTCTGCCTCCATCGCTTCCCGATTCCTTAGAGCAGCAAACTCCCGGTCTCTTTCAGGGCACGACCTTCCCGGTGGGCCCATAAATCAACGCGTGCCCTCTGTGGCGTGCTAGACACTCAATCCAACTGGGTGAATTTCCACGCCACTGTTCAAATACCAAGTCAGGAGAGACACAGGTCGGATACACAGGGCTCAAACGGACTCCATCTGGGGGAAGGGACTACAGAGAAACTCCATGCCAGCAGCGGAGACGAGGCCAGGGGCTGACTGTGGCACAGACCACCAATTGCACGTCTGCAAGCTCATGGTGCAGCAGAAGGCAAGGGAAGCAAGTCCAGGAGGGTCAAAATGCAACCTTGAGTCTGTCCCATCAGTATTTCAAGACCGTCCCAAGAACGGATTTCACATAGAGAGCCTTCACGGAAGAAGACCCGGGGAGTTGGGAAATGACATCAAGAAGGTTAGACATGAAGGGAGTAAGAGGCCATTCAAAAAGTCTGGAGAAAAATAAAAGACCAGAGTGGAAGAAGCCCTAAAACTTGCTCTTTAGGGTAGGGTGGCTTAAGTGAATGGAGGAGATGAGCTGAGCAGCAAAGAGATGGCCCTGGCGGGGACCATGAGGCTGACCGACTCTGGGGATGAGCAAGAAGGCCCACAGAGAGGAAGTGGGAGCCCTGGAGGGGTCCCCAGCACCAGGGGAGGGGCCCTGCTGGCCCACATCAGTGCAGAGGAAGTGGCAGGGTGGGAGTGCTGCTGTCCTGCAGAAGTCCTCTTGGCCCGAGAGCTACAGTCCTGTGACTGAGAAGGGCCAGTTCTGAGGGCCATCAGGAGCAAAGAGGCATCCAGCCTTTCAGGGCATGCCTGGATGCCAAGCACAGATGAGAAGGGGCAGAGAGCCGTCTAACTGGATGCCGTCCTTCACTGAAGGAGAGAGAGCTGTGCCTTCCAGACCACACCTGTGTGATTGCTTTGCTTGACTTTGACCCTGTAACTGCCCCTGGCCCTGACCTATGTGGCCCCTAGTCCCATCCCGGTGAGTATGAGCTGTGCCTTGTATGTGGTCATTGCTGCAAACCACAAACCCAGCAGAGAAATGGAGAATGTCATGGCATAGGGGGAGGCAGTTGGTGCCAGAAAAGGTACAACAGTTGGAAATTGTGTGTGTGTGTGTGTGTGTGTGTGTGTGTCTGTCTGTCTAGCTGCCCCTGACCTGGGAGGGACTAGCTTGGTGGTGACCCTGAGTGTTGTCCTTGGGACATGGCAGACTTTGGATTACAACCCCGGGCATGTTTTGACACTTCATCCTTCCAGTGGCCACAAGTGCCTTCTGTCTGGGTCTCATGGGGTGGGGTGGGGTGGGATCAAAGCCCTTATTTCCTTAAGGTTTGAGTGAGGGCCTCCTGAGAAACCTACCAGGTTCTGGAGACTTCACCCTGTGTGAGTCTGGGGGTGACTGAACATCCGGTGGGGGCCCCATTTCAGGGTCAGCAGGAAGTTGGTCCAACTTGGCTCAATAATTTATGAAGTTATGGTAAGCCCAAAGAGGACACCAGCCTGTGTCAATTGTCTCCACGGTCCCCAGCAAGATCTTTCCCAATGAATGAGTGGAAGGGCTGAGGCATGTCTCAGAAAGTGACTTCCCAGTTACAGGACCAGCTATAGATTTCCCCTGCCCACTCCAGACCCTTCTCCTTCCCCCCAGGTTGGCTAGTTAGACAGTGGGTCTCTTCAGGGTAAAAGGGACATATGTAGAGATGGTCACCCTAAAATCAAAAGTCACTGTAGCTTCTCTGGCTAGCCCACTCTGCAAAGACACACCGAATTCTTCTCTCCTTTGGACACTAAGAGAGTCGGTGTCCATGCCCACTTGCACAGAGACGTAAATGACAGGCGTCCCTGGCTCACCTGAGCCGGCCACACAGCCACGGCATCATCAGCCAGGATGCTTTCCCTGATCATCTTTCCTCCATGCCGCCACCCAGCCATACATCACCACCCTGGCAGTCAGATTCACATCTCAAACACTCCCCTTCTCCATCACCGTCACCCAGAGCCGTCTCTGCCGAGCTGAAGGGCAGGCTTACATGCATGGACGCGAGGCCATGTCTGACGCTCTGTTATGACATCCACCTTCAGTTCTAGGGCAGACGGGATCGTTCTCCGGTCTCTGGGTGTCTGGTGAGCTCTCCTCCCTCCTTCCTCCACGAAGAGGGGTGTCATAACAGAGAGCAGACGCCCGGTGATTCCTCCTCCCCGAAGCAGAAGGTATAAACACTGTGGACGGCTGACACGGGGCTGTTCTGAGACTCCGCACGCAGCCTGTATGTTGGGAAACAAGAAGTCTGGAGACAATCGCCTTGCCTGCCCCTCAGACAGCAGGCAACCTTGCATTACCTTCACAGCCTCCGTCGGGAAGCAGCTGTCCTGAGCTGCCTCATGGGCCTCCGGCCCCACATTGAGCTCCTCCCTGCTGGCAAAGCTGTCTCCACCGCGTGCTCACCTCCTGCCACTGGCTGCTTTCGAACCATCGATGCCCTTTTCTGCTGGTCTTTGAACCTTCACCCTTGCTCCTGAGCACGGACTCTTCTCCCTCTTCATGCTCTTTTGAGGCAAGTTCCTTTCAAACCAGCGGTGCCCTGACAGTGCTTGGTGCCACGCTGCGCTGGCGTCGTGGTTAGGCAGGGGCGGCTAATCCTCAGGTCAGCGGTTTGAAACCACGAGCTGAAGAGTGAGACATTCTACTCCTATCTTGCTCACAGTCTCAGAAGCTGCAGGAGCGCCTCCCTCTACCCTGTTCTGTCGCGTGGCCGTGAGGCGGCATTAGCAGACGGCAGGGAGTTTGGATTTGATTATCTGTTGAGGGCTCCTCAAGTATCAAGGACCCCAAAGAGCTTCTGTTTGTGCGGCTTGTGGCTGCCGATATTAGAGAAATTAAACAGAGCCCTTTGGAAGGGGATCCCCTAACTCCATGAAGATGACTCCAACAAGCTCCTGCCCCGGGAGCAGGAACATCGTGTTTGTTTGTTTGGTGGTGTGCTGGCCGCACGTCGGGCTGGCAACCGCAGGAGGAGGCTTCTCCTCTGGTAAAGGGCTGTCTTCCTGGAACCCCCCGGGACAGTTCTACCCGGTCCGGGAGCGCCTCTGAGCAAGTCCGAATTGACTGGGTGGCAGTGAGTTTTGAGTGAGAATCCTGAGGGCCAGACCCGGGACAGTGGAAGTGCCCATCAACTGCTGATGACTGCACGGCACATGGCACCGGCCCACCCAGGGTGAAGAGAAGGATGCCACAGGGAGCAGCCCAGCTCCAGGCACGCCATGCGGATGTGCCCTGAGAACCTGGCACGGAGGGCAGAGTCCATCACAGAAGGACAAGTCTGTGCGCCTGCATTTTATGAAGGAGACAAGCACACAGAGGTCAGTGCTTGCTCAGAGGTAACAGGGGAGGAGGAAGGAGGGCAGGAAGGGAAGGTGTTGCCAGGGGCACACGGAGTTCCATGAGTGGTGGAGGGATGACTCAGGAGAGAATGGGGAGCATGGCTACAGACGTGACTTGCCACTGCCACTGCCACTGCCACAGAATTCTACACTTGGACAACCACGGAACTGGTAAATATTTGTGTCCTCTAATTCTTTACACACACACACACACACACCCCGTGATTCCCGCATGCATGCTTGCTGCTCCTTATGCCTGAATGCTTGGTTCCCAACTCCACCTCTGAGAGCTCTCCTCCAGCAGGCTCTGTTTGCCTGCTGATGGGGTATCGGCATCCTGCTAGGGCTTGTCTAGGCGCTCTTCTCACACTTATCCACCACACTCACCCCCTTGATGTAAGCACGTGTTCATTTCCTCATGTTGGTCATTCGTCAATTCATTTTGTGGTTTCCCCCCCACCCCCAGCCCAGAACCACACTACAGAGAAATAATAGTAATAAGATGCAAGGCTTGGTGAAGGAGGTTAAGTACATTGAATGGCTGACAGAAAGCTTGACTCTGCTTTGATGTCTTCAGAGACCTAATCCCATATTTTTTTTATAAATGGAATAGTTAGGATAAAGATAAATCCTTAGATAAGGACTTAGGTAAGTTAAATAAGGATTGATTTTGACTGTTTAAAGAATTGAGTTTAGTAATAATGAAATCCCCAACTTTCCTCTAGTTCTCAAATACTTCCTCCCACCCACTATCATGATCTCAATTCCATCTTACAAATCCAGTTAGACCGGAGGAGGTACACTGAAGCTGAAAACATGGGGAATTCAGGATAGATGATCTCTTCAGGACTAGTGGTGGGAGTGGTGATACTGGGAGGGTGGAGTAAAAAGGGGGAACCAATTGTAGGGATCTACATATAACCTCCTCTCTGGGATGTGGACAACAGGGAAGTGAGTGAAGGGATGCATCGAATAGTGTACCATATGAAAAAGTAATAACAACTTGCAAATTATTAAGGGTTCGTGGAGGAGGAGAGAGGGGAGGGAGGGGAAATATGGGGAATTGGTACTGGGGGCCAGTGGAGGGAGAGAAGGATGTTTTGAGAGTGATGATGGCAACAAGTGTGCAAATGTGGTCTGCATACAATTGAGGTATGTATTGATAGTGATTGGAGTTGTATGAGCCCCCAATAAAATGATTTATTAAAAAAAGAATTGAGTTTAGTCTCTGATTCTACTTTGTTTATACTGATTTCTTTTGCCTATTGTTATTGATATAATGGTTGAAGGAAATGATTTGGGAAGTATGAAAATAGAGAACTTGTAAACCCACTTGCCTCAAGACATTAATTTGATTTTTAGATGGGTTTAGGCCATGCCTAGAAAGAGGTCTCTGAAGAGATAAGCCCCACCCAGTGCTTTGAAGTACTCAGGATATTTGCATACCGAATGATCTGCCTAAGTGTAAGATGGACAGATTGAAGGAAAAAAGAAATTCTTTGGAGTTGGGAATTTTAAACCAATTGTTTGTGCCAGAAGCTGGAATTTGAAACCATGAAGAAACCATGAAGACTAAGGGTTAAAGGAAGCCTGCAGAAGATTGAAATGCTTGCTTGATGATCACCTGGATCTATTTTTGGAGTGGAAGTGGGAGAAATGCAGCAATAAAGAGATGGGTTGAGTCTGGCCACTCAACCTGTGGACCTGATTTACAAGGAACCAAAGGAAAAGGTGACAGGAGGTTCACTGGTCTGAAGTTCATGACTTAGCACAAGAGGGCTAGGGTTTTGAGAGTTTGTGATGGGACCATGGTCTAAAGGAAAGGCGATTAATGCATACCCTGGTGAGGCTAAGTGAGACAGCCCACATTCAGTTGACCAGAACCTGACCAGAGGAAGAGAATCTATTTGAGCCTGTGAACTGGTGCATATTGCTGCTGACTTTATGTATGGCCTATCCTGATTTGACTTTGCTTATGGATTTGGATTTCACAAGGTTCCAACTGGAATGACGATTTTTTATGTCAAAAATATGATTGTTTCCTCAGAGCACTAGACTGATGTAAGTGGGCAATATTGAAATTGGATACGCAAAATGGGGGAATAAAGACACAGAGTGGTTGGCCTACAAACTCTCATAGGTAGGGGAATATATATTCATAGGATTAAGGTGTGGGTGTTACCTAACTGCAATTGTTAGGCATAGGATATTTTTTGTTTTGTTCACTTATAGAATGCTGTTTTATAAATGAGGGTGGCAATTATTAAATTATGTTTTATCCATCCAAACTAAAAATTTTAGTTTTTTTTTTTTGGGGGGGCGCGCATCACTGCCTCTGGTGGTCTTAGGCACCACCCAGTGCTGTTCCTGATAGCCACCGCTGGATTTGAACCGCCAAGCCTGCAGGCCACAGTCCCGCTCTCAACCACTTACGGCATTGGGGCTCAGCCCTAAAAATTTTAGTTTTATCCTTTAGGTACACATATGATTTCATTATTGTTTATTTGAAAATTATATATAGTTACAAAGTTATGTAAAAGTGTCAAATTGACAAGGCGTGGTCTGTGGCAGTCACCTAATCTGGTGTCATTTTGAGGATGAAGAGTGCAGGGGTGGAGTCTAGCCTGTCAAGCTGGAGATAGCCAATAAGACCTCTGTGTGGGCATGGCTTTCTCCTGAGAATTCTGGGAAATCTGACTTTCTCAATGTTCTCTTCCTCTTGTATATAAACCTGTCCCTTATATACATTTGTGTGCTTATGAATTTGTCTCTCTAGTCTATCTGGACAAACACAATATGGAGTGGGATGGGTGGATGGATGGGAAGTGGACTGATGATTGGTTGGATGGAAGGGTAGCTAAATGGGTAGACAAATTGTTAGGTGGATGTGTGGATAGATGAACAAAATGGATAAATAAAAGATTGGATGGATGGATGGATGGATAGGTAGAAAGATGGGTTGAATAGTATGATGGGTGAAATGAACATAAAATAAATGAGCAGGTGGATGGATAGATTGAATAGTTAAATGTGGAGGTAGATGAGCACATGGATGGATGGATAAATACAATAAATAAACAAGAGGATGAATGGATAGATGATGAATGTATGGGCAATTAGATGAAGTAAGTAGAAAGCTAGATCCTTGAATTGATAAATGGATGGATGGATAAAATTGATAAGCCAAAGAATGAGTGGGTGGATAAATGGATAAAATAATTGATGATGGTTCAATAGTACAGAGGGGTAAAATAAAAAGATAAATAAATGAGTAGATGATAGGCAGATGAATAGGTAGGTAGGTAGGTAGATAGGTGGATGGATAGGTGAAATGAATAGATGACTTGATGAATGGATGGAAGGATGACTGATGGATGAATGGGTGGGTATGAATGGATAGATAAATGGATGCATATATGGATGGATGGAAGGATGGTGGATAGGTGGTGATATATAGATGAATGAGTGGATGGATGAATGGATGAAGGAAATAAATACATGAATTGATGATTGGGTGAAAAGATGGTTGATGGAAGAGTGGGTGGGTAGATAGATGGATGGGTGAATAAATGGATCAATGAATGAAATGAATAGATAAATCAGTGAATGGATCAGTGGGTAGTTGGATGATGAATGGATAGTTGGATGGATGGTGATCATTGAGTGGATGGATGAATGAATGGATTTAATGGATCTATTAATGAGTAGATGAATAGATGGATGGATAGAGCGCTGGCTGATTGACAGGCTGGATGAGTGGGTGGATGAATGGATGAAATAAATAAACAATTGGAAAAATGGATGGATGGATGATGGATGAATGGGTAGGTGGCTAGATGGATGGGTAGGTAGGTGGATCAATAGATACATAAAAGTTTCCAAGATAAAGCCATTTGGAAAGCACTTTTCTATCTTTTATGGCACACACATATCCATCGTTCTAGATAATGATTAATAGGGCCAATAAAGAAATGAAAGAGGAAGTCTCCATTCCTCCATTCCTTCTCTGAACATTTTCTGAGCAACATTTGGTGCAGAGAGGTAGACAGCAAGGGGCCAGGAAGTCCTGGGAAAAGAATCCCCCCAGGAGATCCAATGTCCCACTAGCCTGTTAATCTGGTGATAGCCAATGAGTAGCCAATGCGGCCTCCATGTGGGCATGGCTTTCACCAGAGCCTTTTTTGTGTGGGGACATTGCACTTCTGAGGTTGTTCTCTGACTTCTGTTTGGCCTGGGTTCCCCTTCTGTGAAGAGAGAGGCCATGCCCAGTTTTGCTGCCATTTTGTTTCCAGCACAATTGCAGTCCTCTTTGTGATTGGTCCACTCCCACCCCCCAACCCCCTTCACATCAACTCAGTGTCTGAAGTTGCCTGACCGAATGCGTAGAATCAGGGGTGAGCTTACCAAGAACTGAGTTCTTGGAAGATGAAGACCTCATGGACAAGGTCAGAAAGGACTTTCTTGATGGGAGGACAGGAGGAGGTGGTTCAGGGAGGACAGCGGCTCAGTGAGTTCAAGGTCATGAGGCAGTCTCCTCTGCCTGGGACATTAGGGTGATATTGTTAGTACAGGTTGACTAGAGAAGGAAATTCATAGACACTCATATGTGTACAAGAGCTTTATATACAAGAGACCAGAGTTCTGGGGTGCTTCATCGGAGGAAGGGGCTCCCAGAGGCATGGAGGGAAGGAAGGGTCACTTTTTGAGTGTCTTAGACTAGAGAAACAATTCATAGACATGCATATGGATATAAGGGTAAAGTTTATATACAAAAGGAATGGGACATTAAGAAGATATCCCAACCCAGTCCAATTCAAAGTTACAAGTCTGATATTAGCCCATATGCCCGTAGTCCATAATGTCTCCTTCTGACTCATGAAGTCACAGGCCAGTGGGTGCAGAATCCCAGTGCTGGCAGGGGTCTCCTCATGGCTCCTCACTTCCAGGGCTCAGGGTCCATCAATAGCACCCAGTGGTGGTAGAGGCAACTCAGTACTGACAGGGCTCTCCACATGGGTTCTCCAGATTCAGAGGTCTGATTCCATGTGACTTCTGCTCTGGCTCCTTCAGCTTCTCGGATGGTGCCATCTTGTCTTGTCTGTAATTCATCGTCTCTGAGACTAACTCCCCACAACTGGGGAGATAGCTTCTCATCTCCATGAGAGAAATGTCATGAGATTTCCCAGAAGTCTCAGGTAAGAGCCATGCCCACATGGAGGCCTCATTGGCTACTCATTGGCTATCGCCAGATTAACAGGTTAGATTCCACCCCTACATCTCAATCATGAAATTAGGTTAAGCACATGACCACCACACTGAGAAAAACCAGTCTGGATTTGGAGGTACTGAGACTTGGCGTGGGGGGGGGGGCAGTATCCTCCAGCTACCAGCCTACCCAATCCCCTGTAGTAGTTACATAATGTGTGAACCTCAGGGTATTAAGCATGAAGAGCCAGTGTCTCTCCATCAGATCACAGCCTGATGATATCTCCTTGTGGCCAGAGTGCTTTCATAAGGATTCTGGGAATTTCCTCTGTCTCTGCCTTCATCTTCCTCTTGTCAAGCCATGTCAAGCTTGACAAGCATCCACGTTGAGATCTGTGAGCCCTGGAGATGCGTCCAACACCACTGGATCCACAAGATGTTTCATCCCCTCCCCCACCAGCCTGCAATCTCCCTGCACCACTTTGCATCATTGCCTGTGGCTGAGAGAATCTGAAGAGGGATGTATGGATGTATGGGCTCATAACAGACTCATGGAACTGATCTGGACTGGGCTGGGATGTTTACTTAATGTACAATTGCTCTTTGATATAAAGTTCTCTCTTACACAGATATGAGTGTCCATGAATTTGTTACTTTGGTCAACCAGGTCTAACACACACTCCTTGGTAGATCAGGGTGGGAAACCTCTTTCGGAAGACTTAAAGTCTGAGCTCCTCCCAGAAGGGAGGGAGAGGAATGGAGGGAAAGGAGGAGGACAGGCAGGGAGGAAGAAAATCAAGGTGAAAGGAGGGAGGTAGGCATGGGGTAAAGGAGGGCGGGATGGAGGGGTAAAGGAGGGAGAGGTGAGGGAGGAGGGAGTGATGGAGAGAGGAAAGGAGAGAGGAAGCGCTGAAGAAGTGGGGAAGGAGGGATAAGGCTGGGAGAGAGAAAGGAAGGGGGAACTGAGGAAGGAGGGGAGAGGGCAGAGACACCCCCTCCCCCCAGAAGGCCCAGCAGGCCCTCCGGTAATTACCTTGGCCCAATTCCTCTTCCAGGAAGGGGAAAGAAGGTCCAGCACCCAATCCTTTCTTTCTTAATAGGTGAAGTTGAACCTAAAGCACTGTAATTTTAATCAAATCTTCCCCATGTGTGTGGAGTGTCTCTGAGAAGTTGAAATTTTAAGTGTATGCTATAGGATTTGTGGAGCTGGTCCAGCAGGGGAGGGAGGGGCAGAGCAGGTGAGGTGAGGAGGGGGGTAATTATGCACCACTTAAAAGTATTTTGCCAGGGAAGCTTCCTTCCCAAGCGCCCCTCCCCCTCACTGTGGACTGCATGGTGTCATGGACAGCACAGGGGAACAGGCCTGGAGCCCAGAAAGGGGAACCTCAGAAAGAAGAGAGTCTTGGGCATTTCCTGCATGAACTGTCCAGGGTGAGTGTTCAGAGTTTCATCTGAAGTCTTCCCAGCACCACCCCCCCACCCCCACATGGCCACTCACACCCAAACACACACACGCAAAAGCAGAGGCATGAGACCACTCACACGAATGCACACAAACATGTTCACTCACACACACTTTCACACTCATGTACATGCACACAAACACTCACACACGGTCACATTCACATTAACCCGCACACTTTCAGAACTGCACACTTACACTCAAACATATGCATGTATGCACACACCCAGGCAGATGCATGCACTTTCATGCATGTATGGGAACCCATACATATGCACACATGCACACATGTTCATACTCACAGGAACACATAGTTTGGGCATGCACACACCTGTGTCACACACTCATGTGCATATACCCACTCTCACTCACCCACACACTCACATACATGTTTATACACTCACATATCAACACACATGCATTCACATGCTTACGCATACTCTATCCCCCTCAGCACCTTCTCACACCTGCATACAGACTCTGGGACACACACAAGTTATATACAAACATGTGGAGGACATGCTACTTACCTAATTGTAGTGCCCATCACACACACACACATACACACACACAGGGCCAGCCAGTCACCTGCCCATGGACATCCTCGTTCACACCAGCAAACCTCCAGGCTTGTCCATACACACGCTAACAAACAACACTACATGGCACACAGGTGCTCCCTCTCAGTGGACAATGCCTGGGTAGATGGGCATGTGGGGACTCTCACTCACAGCACATCCCACCATGCCACAAAGACCTCCTAGGTCCGATTAGATGTCCCCAAACTGATGGGTCAGGAAGGGACAAGACAGCAGGGGTAGGACAGTGGAGATGGGAGGTGGAGCCACATGACGTGGACTTGATTCCATGGAAGAGACTTGACACACAGATTAGTGGCCCAAAGCACAGTGCACGATTCCTCCCTTCCCTGATCACTGACGTGGCACTTAGGTACTGCCCAGCCTGGGACAATCTCAAATGGGCTCAGTCTTGGTGCCTTTTCCCCACTCTGCTCCATGGAGCACCCGGGACTCCTTCTCTGGCAGATTAGACTCCAGGGTGACACTCCTGTCAAAGGTCCTGGGTGACACTGAATTTTTGTGTCATGTGACAATACCCCTAATCTCTCCAAAGGCTAGAGAGTCTAGAGTGGCACTTCTGCCAGCTGTCAGAGGAGGATGGTGTGGAGGAGAGCTCCCTCATGCCCAGGGATCGTCCACAGAGAACAGCAGCCAGTTCCTCTGGCAACAATGTCAGCCAAGGTGCTCTGTCGCTAGTCTGGGTGGGTTAGAGAAACAAATGTGTAGATGCTTGCGTGGGTATAAGAGAGAGTTTCATATAAAAAAGCAATTGTATATTGAGAACACATCCCAGTGCAGTCCAGGTCAAGTCCATAGATCTGATATTACCTCATAGATTGATACCAGTCCATACATGCCTCCTTAGCCTCAGGCAGACCCTTAATGACACCAGATGCAGGAAGATCACAGTTCAGTGGATGGAAAGTCTTGTGGAGCCAGTGGTGGTAGAAGCATCTCAGTGCTGATGCGGGTCCCCACGTGGCTCCTCCAGCTCTAGGGCTCTGGCTCCTAGCTCCACATCGCCCTTGTCAACAGGGAGAGAATGTGTGTCCCATGTCCAGTGAGCTGCTTGTCTCTGCAGCGCCTCTAAATGAGATCATCAAGCTGCGACCTGATTGACAGGCTAGCCTCCACCCCTTCACTCCTCAGTCTCAAATTGACAACAGGTGAGGGCACTACCACCCCTGTCTAACTGGATGACAACTGACACTACAGACTCTGGCCTTGAACAAGGTTCACACACAGCCCCACTTTTTCCAATCCCAGTCCCCCCCAGGGTCAAGTGCCACCACTTCTTTCATGACCAGAAGCCCTTGTGGCATCGTGGTTGCCCCCTGGACTGCTAACCACAGGGTCAGCTCTTCGAAGCCACCAGCTCCTCTGAAGGCGATATGTGAGGCTCCCTGCTCACCTGAACAATCTCAGAAGCCCACGGAGGAAGTTCCCCTGGGTCCTGGAAGGCCGCTGTGAGTCGGAGTCAACTCTGTGGCAGGGAGTTTGAGAGGGTTGGGGGCTTATATGGGAGGCAGTAGCCCCTCATCGGACAGATAGGACATTCCGACGAAGATGCTCCTTGGCTCGGGCAGCTCCAGGGTCTGGACATCTTTGGCAGGACAATCTTGTTGGCTCTTCACCTCAGTCTCTGTCTCTGTGGTCATGTGGCCTTACTCCTTGTGTGTGTGTGTGTGTGTGTGTGTTACTCTAAATATCTTTTTCCAAGTAAGACCGAGGGGTCCTGGTGGCCAAGTGGGTTATGGTTTGATTCCATCAGCAGCTCTGTGGGAGAAAGAGGAGGCAGCCTGCTTCCGTAGCGATCCACCATCTAGGAAACCCCAGGAAGTAGCCCTGCTCTGTCCTGCTGGGTCGCTATGGGTTGGGCTGATGTGAAGGCAGGGGGCTTGGTTTGGTTTCTGAGAACGTTCTAATGCCATCAAGAAGCCTGGTGGCTCTATGCATGAAGTGCTTGTCTGATAATAGCAAGGCCATCGATTCAAACCCACCAGCCACTCTGAGGGAGAAAGGGAAAGATGCACAGTCTCAGGACCGTCTAGAGGGTCGTTAGCACTCAGAATGGACCCCACAGCAGATCCTTGGTGGCTCTGGGTCTCTAATGCACTTCCTCCATCAATACTTGGTGACAACTTCCAAGTGTCTATTTCTGAAGACGGTGACAATCCCAGGAGAGTCATAGCAGTAGCCATCCTCATGTGTCTCTGAAAACCTGGGACCTTGAAGGCTGAGTCCAACAAGGAGGTCTCGGACATACCCCCTTGAACCCCTCCGAGATGCTGGGTCCAGGCTGACACAGCCACAGATGACAAGAGGAAGACCTAAGGGAGGCACCGATGAGCTAGTCGAAGCCCCCAGAGGCAGCCAGGGGGCTGGAAGGGAGGCATCCTCAGCCAGTTGGTAAGATCAGGCCCATCATGCGCATGCCATGTGCAGACTGCCCTACCGTCTGATGCTTCCCAAGACCCGGGACCACCGCACCCTTAGGCTTGGCACAATGACGAGAAGGGAGGGACGAGAACCCCCCACCCCTTTAATGAAGCTGTGGAGGATCCTTCTTCTCCCTTTCTCATTGGAATTGACATGACCATTTTGATTTCGGCTCCAACGACACCAGAGTCACATAGCAACGCGGACCTCTCCATGGCAACCTCTCCACTCTTCACACGGCCCATCTTGACAGTTAACGTTCAATAAAAAAGTACTTTTAATTAAAGAATGATGAAGAACTGGCAGCACACACACAAAAAAAATAACGTGAAGCACATGGCTCCAAGCTGGGAAGCTCCCTGTCAGAGGGAGTCTTTCCTGAGAAATGGCCACAGGTGCTCCGAACAAGACATACATGGAGTCCCAGAGGAGTCCTGGAGGAGTTCCAGAGGAGTTCTGGAGCAGTCCCAGAGGGGTCCTGGAGGGGTCCCGGAGGAGTTCTGGAGGAATCCGAAGGAGTTCTGGAGGGGTCCTGGAGTTCTGGAGTAGTCCGGAGGAGTTCTGGAGTAGTCCCACAGTCCCCGTCAGCAGCAGTGCTCTGGATGGGGCCTTGATATTGGACCTTGTGGACGGGGCAGCCAGGGCTACCAGGATGGTACTATCATCATGACCAACCCTGTTCATCCTCCATGGGTCTGCTGTGGGCTGGGCACCATGCCTAGTTCCCGGGACATGTCTGAGTATGCTCAGAATGCACATCACCTGAGAGTATCCTCCTGCTGCTGGGAAAGACTTGGGCGCCAGGAGGGTGAGACTCTGCCTCAGGAACTTTGCACCTGTGTCCTGAGAGACCAGTCCCTGGAGAAGGCCCTCAGGTTTGGTGAGGGAGCAGGGGCCACCCAAGGGGAAGGACCTCCAGGAGCAGCTGCACCCATGGTCTCCTTGTGAAGATGGTCACCTGAAGGGTTGGCAGTGACCAGAGGACACCAAACAGCAGTGACAGCCTCGGTCAAGCGATGGCACCCGGGAGAGGACAGAGACTTGGCTGGAAGTCATCCAGGTGGCTGGCTCAGGAACTTCGGTGCTGCCAAGTGTCCCCTGTGCTTCAGAACAAGCCAGTTGTTGGTTTTGACTCTTGGTGACCCCGAGGGTGCGAGATAAGAGCTGTGGGGTTTGAGATGGCTATCACCTCACGAGGGGGGTTCCTCAGCCCTTTCTCATGGGAAGGGCCTCTTGGCTAGTATCCTCGTGGGAAACCTTTTGGCCACAAAGAAGGGGGGAGAGACCAAGGAAGCCAGGAGTGGCCACATCTCAGGAGGGAAGAGCTGTCTGGAAGATGAGGATGACGTGTGCCTGCATGGGGTGCACAGGCATGGGGCAAGGTCTGGGCATCATGCTTCAGAACACAGGCCCTGTGATTGTGTGGTGTGAAGCGCAGTCCTCCTGCAGGCCATCACAGTGCCTCCTTGATAGAGGAATTAAGGGGATCAAGCATTCCACCATTGAAACAAGAACAGTCGGCTGCACCTTCACAGCACGGCCTGAGCCTCATGGGTCTCATCCTTACCCACTAGGCATCTTCCCATGCGGCGAAAGGGACACACCAAGGCCAACCTGCCCAGATGAGCCCATGAGCTCACTCCTCAGGACCTCCCTTTCAGAGGCTACTTTTAAGAGTAGTCACATTCAATCCGGGGCTGGTCACTTCAAAAGGAGGTTTTATTTTTTTAAGTTTTCAAAGGGATCACCTGTCTCCCAGGTGCTCCAGCTCCAGCATTCTTGGCTTTTTCATTGTCCAACGTGGTGGTGACGGCATTATCCATGGGACTGTGGTGACCGGGAAGGCCCCTAACAACAGCAACAGGAGTTTCTGTGCTCAAAGACCCAGAGTCCCTGGATGTACTCTTCCTCTTTGTTGGTTCTCTCCGTCTCCCTGCTTCCCCTCCCCATGGGTCCCATCCCAAAAGAGAGCAGCCTCTGTCCTCAGCTTCTCTAGGGCTTCCATGTGTCTCCCCCGGAGGGAGGGCAGCCTGGAGCAAACACTCTCTGGGGCCATAGCGCACCTTCCCGCCTTCCTACCAATTTTTCTGCAGGATTTTCTTTGACCATACAGCATCACCAGTTAGCATCACCAGATAAGTCTTACGTAGAGTCAGTTCTGTCCCCAAGCCATCACGCAATGCAAAAACCACCCAATTACAACCAGGGGAGGGGCGTGTGGGGGGCAGTAAGGATTCACGCCCGAGAAGAGATAAGGTGTCAGAGAACCTGTTTGGCACAAACTAAGTGGTTGAAAATGTATAAATGTGGCCAGAGGTAGGGCACTTTCTCCACAGAGACCTGGGTGTTTTCTGGGAGGGAGAAGGCCATCTGCAAGGTCCAGAGAAGGTGTGTGGTTGCAATGCAGGGAGTGACTCCTCTGATTTGCCCATCAGACTCAGTCAGGCCCCTGTTTGCTGGGCAGGGCTTCTGGGTCTCTGTCTACTATCATGGAAGGGAAGCCCTATCCCTTGGACCCGATCCCATGCATTCCCGCTGTGTCCTCTGAACCCTTTAAGCACCCTCACGGTGCTCACAGGACAGGAGGAGACTGAAGGTAAGAGATGTGGCAGTGAGCAGGGAACACACTGAATCTCAGGCACCGTGGTTGTCTGTCTTGAGGGCCACCTGGTTTGTTTGGCTGCCTCTCATGGACACTCGGGATCCTGAGGCCAATGCCCCAAAGCCACCTGCCCAGGGCACAGGGGTCAAGACCAGAAGGTCACCTGTTCACACCAGCCAACTGCACCTCAGGAGGAAGATGAAGCTGTCTGCTCCCATAAAGACATGCAGCCTTTGGGCCCCAGTGGGCAGCTCTGCTCTGTGGGCTCACCACGAGATGTACTTGGCCCAGGGCAGTGGGTTTGGTTAACTCTTTCTGGAAGCAGGTGACCAGGCTTGCCTTTGGCAGTGCCACCAACCCTGAAGGGAACAGGCAGGCAAGACCCATTGATGCCCCCCTGAAGTCTTTTACAGAACAGGAGGAGCCTAATAAAAGCCCAACCAGTCATAAAGTATATTATAAATTGTTTATTGTTTGTTTGTATTTCCCTTCACTCCAAGAAGGGACCAAAAGTGCTTACCACTTGAAGCATTTGTATTACCTCCCTGAGCTGTATACGTCCTGGCACTGTTGGATCTACTTATCAGGTCTGGAGGACACTGAATACTAGGCTCCTGTTCTATAGCCTGCTACTATGACAGGCATCACCAATCAATCTGGAGCCTCCTCTAGGTTTCAGGCACATCCTCTGCACAGAGTTCTGGGAGGCCAGAACTTGGCCATGGGATACACCTGTCACCTGTAGCTTGGTGCACTTTCAAGTCTTCTGCATCCCTTCAGGGTTCATCTGCTGGCTCTGGCCACCCTCTGTCTCATACTACTGCTTGAAGGACAGTGCACCATGGACATGCCCCTAGGTCTGGAGTCAGAAATGAGTACCTCAGGCCAGTAGGACTACTGGGGCTGACTCCCCGTTTGCCCGGGGCTTTTCTGGAGGCTCCCAGGGGGCAGGTGAGGGAAGTCAGGGTAGGTCCTGGCTCCCAGTGGCTCTGGCTTGGGTCATTATCCAGCACCGGGGATAGCTCACAGCAGAAGTAGAGGAAAGAAGTCCAAGAGAGGGCCTCAGAGAAGCAGGCCTCCTCCATCTGGGTCCCTGACTGGCCCAGCCTCGCTGGGTTAGGTCATTAGTCTGCCTGGGGGCCTCTGATTCCCAAGTGGCAGCCTGGCAGACATGAGAATAAGCACAGAGACGAGGGCCAGGTGTGTCTCTCTCCGTACCACCAGGGACGGCAGCAGCTTCCCCTCGGTGAGTCCCTCGCCAGCACACACCTTCCTTTTCTGGGTCTTGTTCTCCCAGTCCTTGTTTACAAACTCAGTGAGTGCAGACAGGCTCAGAATACCCAACCCTGGGTCCCCTCCAGGGGCACCTGCCATCTGCCTGGCGTCCTTTTCAATGGGTGGTGAGTCAAAAAGTCTTGCTCCTGGGGTTCTGTTTTCAGCCTCAGGTTGATTCCAAACTCAGAGGGCTCGGGTGCGTGTCGGCCATCAGTGGGAGCTTGCAGATGAGCTCTGTCCATCATGTGCACGCTTTGGCTTCCTTGGGGTGCCCTCAGCAGCAGGGCCCAGTCAAAACAGGTCCCCTTTCCCGAGATCTGCTGGACAGTTACAGTGAAGGCACAGAGGTCAGATCAGAAGGACATGACAACTTTTAAAGAGGAGAATCCTAAGGGGATGCGGTTTATTATCAGAGCAGGTGCACATCAGGGTGTGCCCTTTCATGAGATTTATTCTGAGTAAGTAGTTGAGGAAGATGGACTATGAGAAGGACATGGCATTGGAGGAAGTCTCTTTTACTCATTCATATTTGTGATATGCAGATGACATAACCTTGCTTGCCAGAAGTGAAGAGGACTTGAAGTATTTGCTAATGAGGATCAAGGGCTGCAACTGTTAGAATGGATTACAACCCGACGCGAAAGAAACAGACACACTCACAATTGGACCAATATCCATCTGTGGAGGACTGAATCAGTAAACGTTCACACACACACACACACACGTGCGCACATGCAACGGAATATTATGCATTCCTAAAGAATAATGATGAAATTATCAAACACCGCAGGAAATAGACACATTTGGAAGACATGATGTGAGGCTTGGCGATGTGAGTCCAGCTCAGAAAGACAAACACTGCATGAGGCCGCTCTTCCAACAGAGAAGCAAAGTGGTTTTCAGACCAAAAGAAGACTTCTTATGGTTATGGCGAGACCAGGGAGGAAGGGGGGTAAGTAGGAGAGGAGGGAGGAAGGAAAATATTTTTAAGAGGCACACACACAGATACACATAGACACACACACACAGGCAAACTTAAGAAAAAAATAAGATAGTAACAGAGATAGACACAGAGGTAAACATAACAGTTATATGTACACACACAAAAGTAACAGTCATAAATCATAGCGTAGATGCATCAATGTAATATGGATCGATACAGAGATAGGCAGACACTAACGGTGCTCACACAGACAGGATACCAGGCCTGTGTACTGCTCATCTTTCACTCAGCAGTGGAGTGCCTAATCACTGTGGCCCCTCCACTCCCACCCACGCCCATCATGCTTCTTTGAGATGAGATTATTAATGGAGTTCTTGAGTGGTGGGAGGCTGTGGGCTGTGGGCTGTGGAACGCACTTTGCCACTTGATGCCGATGGGTTATGCCCCTACTAATCCTAGGACAGCAGCGCTCTGCTATCTTTTTATAAACAGGGAGATGGGGTGCGGAAGACTAGGACATCTGCCTAGAGTTCCCAACGGGGGATTGGCAAAGTCAGGGTCCAGCTCGGTTTGTATGCATGCACATTCACACATAACACACAACCAACTCCATCCAGTACGTTCTCACCGATCACCAGTTCAGTGCGGGGACACATGCCCACGCAGGCACACGGGGGCAAACGTGGTGGATGGTGCTGAGCCCTGGAGTCACCTCGGCAAGTTGGATAACTTCTGCTTCCAAATTTTCCTGGATCCATGCCAGCCTACGAAAAATGTGCTTCCTTTTTTAATTTTCTAGTAATCTGAGGACACTAACATACATGCAAACTTGAAAGAAAAAAAAGAAAAATCCCCTGTTGCTCACAATGCAGCCAGTGTTCATGCAACACTTTTTCGGTCCACACCAATATCTTGGTGTTCAGATCAGAGTAATCACAATTACTGGGCATGCCTCTTCGAGCCTGGCTGGTCAGGCTTTACCCCTCCATCCCCATCACTTGCCCACACATTGCATCCTCTCCAGTGTGTGTGTTCAGGGCCCAGAAGACACTCACTTTGAAGACCGTTTCTTTCTTCATCCAGGCCCTGAGTTACGTTTCCTGAAACTCTCATCGCTTGCTCTGCCAAGTGAACCTTGTTCTCTGGTTGTTCTGCTTGCATTTACTGGTGTTTGGAACCTTTCTTTCTCTTTCACCCAGTTATTTATTGGAGCCTGGAGATTGACTGTGGAAGTAAAAGAAGTGCTTCTTGTCAGGAAGCACCTTCTGTGTCTACTTCTGTGCATAGTCTACCTTGTTTAAACTTCAACTCTTGCCAAAGGTCAAGCCCTGTGTGGTTTCTTCCATTACTTCAAAGGTCAAAATGCTTGCAGTTCACACACACACACACACACTCACAGTATAAAGCTCACTGCTGTTGTGTTGCCTCTGACTCACAATGACTCTGTAGGACAAAAGAAGACCCCTAACAAGGGGCTTTCAAGATGACAAATCATGCCAGGAGCAGGCTGCCTCCTCTCTCCCCTGCACAGTAGCTTGTGGGCTCAACCGAAAGCACTTTAAGCAAATAGTTGGCTTTCAACTATTTTTTTTCATATTTTACTCTATTAAAATGCAGAATCTGATTTGAATCCAAATTGATTTTCCACCTAAATCATCCAGCAATTATTCCAAACTCTTTTATTAGAAAAGCATTCCCATTTGATTATCATTTCTAATTTACTCAAAAATATCTGCAACCCATTTTCAAATTGAAATTGCTTGTATACACCATGTATTTGTTTGGTTCTCACACTATAGTGAATAGGATAAGACCTTTGCTACCTTCTTCTACCACCTGGGCTTTAGATTTTGCCAGTGATTTGTATATTCTTGCCACCCCCACTCACCTGTCAGTTTCTAGTATGGTGGTGACTTGCTTGTGTTAAATTATGTAATGGTATTTTGAATATCAGCAAGGTCACCTATGGTGAACAAGTTTCAGCAGAATTTTCAGACTAAGAACAGACTAGGAAGAAGGAATGGGCAGCCCCCTTCTGAGGCATTAGGCACTGGAAACCTTATGAGGAACACTGGAGCAGTGTCTACTATCGTGCCAGAAGATGAGGCCCTCATGTTGGGAGGCACTCAGAACATGACTGTGGGAGAGCTACCCCCACCGCCCCCAAAGTAGAGACCACCTTAATGATGTGGATAGCGTAAAACTTCAGGACCTTCACTTTCTGATGGAGCAAAATGAGGAGAAACAGAGGGGAGCATCCATGAATAATCATTACAGATTATAATCTATCTGTGGAATGCAGGAAGGGGAGGAAGCTACGAAAATTGGAAGTCATCAAAAATGAAATGAAACACACAAAAAGACCCAAATCACAGGCATTCGCCAGTTTCAATAGACTGGTACAGGCCATTTTGAGTCAGCCAGTCCGGTTGCTTATTATTTGTTATTCCAGGAATAACAAAGTTAAGAGGAATGACATCACATTCATCATCAGAAGATCATTAAGATCTATCTTGAAGCACAATGCTGTCTGTGGTAGGGATAATATCTATACGCCCACGAGAAAGACCAGTTAATACAACTATTATTCAAATGTATGCAGCAATCACTAAAACCAGTAGTGAAGAGATTGGAGAATCCCACTAATTTCTTCAGTCTGAAATTGATCAAACATGCAGTCAAGATACATTGATAATTATTTGTTATTGAAATATGAAATTTGGGAATGAATATGAAGGACTATAGATAGAAAATATGACCTTGTTGTTAGGAAGGAAGGAAGAGATGGCATGAAAGAATTCTGCAGAACCAAAGACTCCTTCATTGCCAATACCTTTTCAACAGCATAAATGTCAACTGTGCACACAGGCCTTGTCAGACAAAATACACAGAAATCCATCTGACTACATCTAGAGAAAGAGACAATGGAAAAGCCCAATATTTCACCCCAAAACAAGGCCTGAGGCCAACTGTGCATCAAGCAGGCCATCAATTTCTCACGTGCAAGTTCAGGTTGCAGTTGATGAAAAGTAAAACAAATCCAGGCTAGTCAAACCAGGACATTGAACGTATCTTGTCTGACTTTAGAGATTTTCTCAGGAACATATTTGACCTATTGAACACAAATGACCCAAGGCTGGATGAATTGTGTGATGCCATTCACAAACAAAGCAAAAACTTACACATAAGAAAAGCCAAAGGTCATTAAAAGACAGGCCAGAAAGAAAAGACCAAAGTAGATGTCAGAAAAGACTAAAAATTTGAGCATAGAATAGCTAGAGCAACTCAAAAAAATGATGTAATGCAAGAGCTGAAAATAAAATGTCCAAGGTCAGTTTGAGAAGACAAGGGACAGCATTATAATAAAATGTGAGAAGATCTGATGATAGAAAAGCAACATGGACAAGTATGCACAGCGCATCCTGAGCTGAATGGACCAAAGAAGAAAATTAAGGCTCGAGTTGAAATAGTAAAGTATTCTATGGGCAAATTATTGAATGAGGCAAGGAATATTAAAAGAGAAGTGTCTCCTTTTTCCAGGTGAGCTTTGTCGCTCACCTGCTAGATGGACATCGGTTTAGCTTGAAGCCTTGGAGATCCCAGATGCTTTATCTTTTGATAGCCAGGCACCATCTTCTTTCTTCATCACATTTACTTATGCACCCATTTTGTCTTCAGCAATTGGGTTGGGAGGGTGAGCAACACAGAATGCCATGTTGTTAGAACAAAGTGTTCTTGCATTAAGGGAGGGCCTGAGCAGAAGCCCAAAGTCTGCTCACTTCTTTCACATATTGCCATTTAAATACATGTACAAAAGCCAATACTTCTATTTTTCTGAATTAATATATTTGCATATATACATGCCTATGTTTATACTGCTATTCATAGCTTTGCTTCCTAGACCTTTTTTTCTTTTATCTTCCTCCCAGGTCAGATAAACCCCTCGGGAATAGAAATAGGAGTAGTGATCCCAGGAGACTAGGAGAATAGGGGAGGAAGGGGGAACCGATGGCAATGATCAGCACATAACCCCTCCCCTGGAGCATGAACAACAGAAATGTGGATGAAGGGAGACAGTGGCCAGTGTAAGACAGGAAAATAATAATAATGAATAATTTTCAAGGATTCACAAGGTTGGGAGGGTGGGTTTTTAAGAAGGGAAAAAAGAAAAGCTGACACCAAGGGTTCAAATAGAAAGTAAATGCTTAAAAAATGGTGACCTAACATATGCACAAATATGCTAGATACGATTTATGTATGGATTGCTATAAAAGCTGTAAGAGTCCCCAATAAAATGATATCAAAAGATAAAACAAGAGAGAATCATTGTACCTAAAATAGTTGGTCTACAGCCAATTAAGAACCAGTGGTATGTTAGACAGAGTTCTTTAGAGACACAAAACCAGGACACTAATATATATATATATATATATATATATATTTATATATATCTAACATAAGACATAATGTTAACTAATCTATAACGCAGTATGAATGGCTCAGTGCAACTCACTTGTGTGAGACAGCTAGTACACTGGCTGTCCTTTGAGTCTTGAGGACCACCGGGTAGTCCTCTGTAGAGAAATCCAGGCTATCCAGCCACAAGCAGCAAACAGCAAGGCAGGTCACCAACAGTCAGCCTGATGACAGAGTCTGACAGCCCCAGCTCAAGAGATGTCTATTCCAATAGCATGATGAAGCAGGGCTTGAAGGAGCCCCAACTCACAGCGACACAGTCCATGGATGAGGTGTCCCCCGGGTAGTGTCGCTTGCAGATCCAGGCACAGAACAAGCAAGGCAGCCGGCTGGTCCTAAGATCCAAGAGCAAGAGAAAGGCGAGGTTCGCTGAGCCATGTATAGCTCTGGCCGTCAATTAATCTCATATGTGTTCATTAGCTATGTTGTCACAACAAGCCTACCTATCACAAATAGTACTGAGGGAATAAGTTCAAGCTTGCACTGAAGACATTAGCAAAACAAGAAAACAAACAACAAATCCCCAGGAATTGAAAGACTATCAATTGGAGTGTTTCAGCATAACACAGGGATGCTGCACAGGGAGCACGCAAGGATCTAAGGGGAGAATTTTGGAAGACAGTGTACTAGGCAGGGCTCTCTAGAGAAACATAACCAGGACACTTAGGGTTTTAGATATAGATGTAGGGACTATATATATATATGTAAATATATAAATAAACACACATATATAAATACACACACACACATACCAGGAAGGGATATACAGCTGATTAGTTCACACAGCAGTACAGAAGGCCCAATTCACAGCTACCTGGCCAACCAACGAGAAGAGATGCACATTTGCGTCCACTCCAAAGAAAGGTGAGCCAATAGAATGCACAAATTATTGAACAGTGTCATTAATATCGCATGCAAGTACATTTTGCTGAAAACCATTAAAAACCAGATGCGGCAGTTCATCCACAAAGAGCTGCCAGAAAGTCAAGCCAGATGCGGAAGAGGACTCGGAAGGAGAGACATCTTTGCTCCCATCAGATGGAACTTGGCTAGGAGCAGAGAATTAAGTAAGAAGT
This sequence comes from Nesogale talazaci, assembly GCA_004026705.1. NCBI lineage: Eukaryota > Metazoa > Chordata > Mammalia > Afrosoricida > Tenrecidae > Nesogale > Nesogale talazaci. The sequence goes on from PVJH01019787.1 coordinate 26,502, forward strand.
TTACTTGTATTTTATTGACTATAAACAGGTATTTGTCTGTGTGGGCTATAACAAACTCTAGATAGAATTGAAAAGAATAGGGATTTTAGATCGCGTAATTGTACTCACCTGGAATCTGTGCATAGATTAAGAGGCAGACACCCAAACAGATCAAAGGGGTACATTGTGGTTTGAAATCAGGAAAAGTAAGTCAGAATCAAGGTTGTATCCTCTCACCACCCTTCTTCCACCTGCATGCTGAGCAGATACTATGAGAACTTGCACTGTATGACGAAGAGCTTGGCCCCAGGAATGGAAGAAGGAACTTTAACAACCCAAGATAGGAGTGGGGCGGACGACATGACCGCGCTTGCTGAAAGTGAAGAGAACTTGAAGAATTTCTGATGAAGCTCAAAGCCTGCAACTGTTAGCATAAATGCAACTCAATATCATTAAGACGAAGGTCCTTGTGACTGGAGCCCTAGACAGCATCGGGAGAGCGATCGAAAAGATGGAAGCTGTCAAGGATTCCATTTGACTCGGAGCCACCATCAACACTGAGGGAAGCAGCAGTCAAGAAACTAAAGGACATATTGCCTTGGGGAAATCTGCAGAACACCTCTCTAAAGTGTCAAAGAACAAGGGTATTGCTCAGACGACTGACGTCAGAGGACCCTGAGTCGAGTCAGGATATTTTCGATCACCTCATGTCTGTGTAAAAGTCGGACAATGAATAAGGAAGACTGGATGCATTTGAATTTTGGTGTTGCCAAGGACCATTAAAAGAATTGCCGAACAAGCAAATCTGCCTCAGGTGAAGTACAGCCACAATGCTGCTTAAACGGGGACTCGGTGGTACGTTCTTTGGACAGGCTTTCAGAAGGGCTCAGTTCCTGCAAAAAGACTTTGTGCTTGGTGAATAAGAGGGTCAGAGACAAAGAAGAAGACACTCCCGGAGATGGACTAGCACAATGGCTACAACAACAGGCTCAAACAGAGCAACAAGTGTAAGGATGACAGAGGGAGCAAACACGGTCTCCTATCTTGTTCACAGGGTCACTGTGAGTCGGAACCCACTTGAAGCTAACAACAATGCTCCTACCACAACCTTCCAGGCAATGTTGCTCTAGAACATAGTTTACTAGGTGGCAAGACGATTTGTGTGTATGTATCTATGACTTAAAGCAATCTCCTTGACCGCTCTTTTCCTCAGATGGACATCACCTTCTTTGTGTCGGGTGTTTTGTCAAATGTGCCCAGGACCATTTTCGATATTATTTTCCTAAGTCAAGGGTGGGAAGGTGAAAGGCTCCCTGGACATAAGTCTCATGTATCCTTGGAGTCAAGAAATCTCAAAAAGCCATTGCCATAAGCTGCTCAGGGGGTCAATGTGAGGACTCAGATGAGCATCAGTATCTCCCTTGCTTACAGAGTCCACCGCACCTGTATAGAAACTTGATCAGAGAGAAGATCCAGCTCATCCAGTGCTTGGACGGATGTTCAAGTTTCTTCCCCATGACTCTGTCAAGAAGCTTCCCCTCAAGCTCTCCTAAAGATGCAGGGCCACCTCTTGCTTCTGTTGCCTTTCCACCTGAAGCTCTGAAAAGTGGGGACACTTGCTTCGTGACCCCAAAAAGGGCAGGGGTGAGCTAGACTCCATGAATTCTGGGCTTTGGGTCTCCAAGGGACCATCCTGGTAACCTCAGGCAAATCTAAAGGGGAGTCCAATGTTCAGATCTCTCTGTCTTTGAACTCACTCCAAAGAGCAGCATTGAGTGGGGATGCTAAGCCTCAACCCATTTGGCAGAGTCCTTAATCTGAGACCAGAGCTAGACCTCCTTGAGTGTGGAGTGTGGCACTTCCTGCCAGAAGGCTTCTCCCTCCTTCTTGATCTTTCCTTCTTTTGTATCTCGTCTTTCCATAGACCTTTACCCTGCAGACAGAATGAACGACTGCAGAGAAGAAAGTTAGGTTAAGTTATTTAAGCTCTCAAATAATAATAATTGAGAAAACAGTGGAAAGGGTGGGGGAAGAAGTACCCAACAGTCCGCCTAGATTCAGTTCCCATTTGGGTGTCGTTTCAGTCCTGAGCTTATTTTAGCCAAGCCATTTGTCCTCTCCCTATTTATACAACAAGAAGCAGAACACACCATCCCCGCCTCTTGTCCTGCTGCCTGTCGCAGAGAAATCTGCCTCAGAGGGACTGCCAATCCACTCACGGACTCTCATCGGATGGATTGATCCCTTGGTTCCAGCCACCCTCAGCAGGGAACTTGGACCAGAGCCTGCAGAATGTCAAAGAGAGGGGTAAGCGTTAGGCAGGGCAGGAGACCTGGACGCTAGCTCAGCCTCTTACCAATCCAGCCACCTTTCCAACAGTCTTCTTTGATGAATAGAAATCACAGGAGTCGCAATATCCAGTACTGCAAGGTCAGCAGGCTCTGGGGCAGGGCAAATAGAATGGGTACTAAGATTCCAGTACACACACACACACACACACGTAGAATCCAAACAAACATGCTCGCATGCATCCTGACAATCAGTGGATAGCTGCAGACCTGGCCTCTCATAACACACTGTTCTTGGTTTCACCATGGTTGCCAGGGGGCGTTGAGTTGATTCTAATGCATAGTGACCCCGGCCACAATAGAATGAAACGCTCCTGGTCCTGCTCCCTCCCTACAAAGCATGACTTCCCTGGTGCTCTGCTGGGCCAGCTGAATTCAAGGTCAGGGTTCAGCTCCCAAGGCAACGGTGGCTGGGTTTTGGACTCTCAAGGGGGCCATCTTGACAGATTTTCTTGAAGGACACAGAACAATCCTGGGGCTTATTAGGAAGAGGTTTGGAGGAGAACGATGAAAATACAGCCCCCCCCCCAACCCCCCACCTCCACCATCACTACAACATACCTCCTCATTCTTTGAGGATAGCAAAGGGTGTACCATGAGTATTTCATTGGGATACCTTACAGCACCCACCTACAGCCCTGCTCCTGCCCTCCCTACTTCTTGTTGCCTAAATTCAAAGAGCAATAAACAACACGTGAGTCTTTCAAGGAGGCCAAAGTCTGAGTCGATGTCTAAATGGCCTTTTCTTGGTGGGGAGAATCCAAGGGCTGTGTTGCTGTGAGGTGTCTTGGAGCCTGCCCTGACCTCAGTGACCTTAAGTATAGCAGAATGGAACACTGCCCAGGACCCTCACCTTCACGATTGTCACGTTTCAGCCCATGGTTGCAGCCATTGTTACTCCTTACTCTTCCACATTTTTCCTGCAGGTCGACTTTAGCACACATGGCCTTCTCCAGGATCTGGTCGCCCTTCGTCTGATTTGAGAACGTTCTCATCACTCGAATGGACTTTCAGCAGCTAAAATAGCAGAAGTTCACTTCTTGCCCAAATGACAGGCTGGTGTGGGTGTCCCTCATTCCCTTGGTAACTCAGGACCCAGGTTCCTTCCATCTGGTGGTTCTGCTGCACTTTGCCAAGCTGTTGTCGAGGGAAATGATGGTAGAAAGTGCTCAGTCATCTTCTCTACAGCTCACATTTCATTGGCAACGACTGGTCATATGGGCCTGCCTAGAGGCAAAGGGTACTGGGAAATGTAGTTTTGGCCTGGTGTGGCGGTCATGTGCTTATGTTAATTTCATGATTGAGATGTAGTGGTGGAGTCTAGCCTGTTCATCTGAAGCTAGCCAATTGCATAGCCAATGAGGCCTCTGTGTGGGCGTGGCTTTCTCCTGAGACTTCTGGGAAATCTCGTGATATTTCCCTCGTGAAGATGAAAAGCTATCTTCCCAGTTGTTGGGAGTTAGGCCCAGAGACAACAAACTATGGACTAAGACAAGATGGCAGCGTTTGAGGAGCTGGAGGAGCCGGAGAAGCCACATGCCCTTGCCCTGATAGAGGTGGATCTCTGAAGTTGGAGAGGCCTCCTAAAGACCCCTGCCAGCGCTGAATTGCTTCTATCACCACTGGATGCTGTTGATGGACCTTGAGCCCTAGAAGCGAGGAGCCATGTGGGGATCCCTGCTGGGACTCTGCACCCACTGGCCTGTGACTTTGTGAGTCGGAGGGATATGAATATGAAGATGTATGTTATACATATATGTTTGTGTATCTGTATATGAGTATACAGATACACACACTCGAGCCTGCAGGGTCACTACAGGTTTGAGTGAGTTTGTAAACACACTGTATTTGCAAGGAACCCTTGAAGAAGCAGCACTGGGGTGCTAACGTCAGGGTTGGCAGTTTGAACCTGTAGCTGCTCCTTGGTGAAAGGTGAGACTGGCAGCTTCCCTGACCCTTGGCTGTCTTGGGGATCCTCTGGGGCAGCTCTCTCTGTCTGACAGGGTCGCAGTAGGTTTGAGCTGTGCCTGCGTGGACCGAGAGTGAGAGAGTGAGAAGGACCCAGGCTTGATTCTGGCCCAAGCACCTCCCTGTGCACCCCCCACCCGCACCCCACTCGTTTAACCCACCCCGGAGGCTCCCTGTGACCCTAACGGGGTTCAGCAGAGTTTCTAGGCTGAGAAGGATCAGAGAGAAGGGATAAGTCCAGGGGAGCCCTAGGCCCCCAGTGTTGGTCTGAGCTCTGTGGGGTCCCCAGGAGATGAACACTTGAACATAGCCAGCAAACAGAAAGCTGGAGGCGTCCGGCAGGGAGGGGTTGGCAGGGCAGGGAGAGGGAGCTGCAGGTTGCTCTGAAGGGTGGGAAATGGTGGCCTTCCAGACCCCGAGAGAGGTTCAGTGGAGAAGTGTGGTCTTCAGAGCTTGCCCAGGGTTTGCGAGAGCCACAGGACTGAGTGTGTGTGTGTGTGTGTGTGTGTGTGTGTGTGTGAGAGAGAGAGAGAGGTCAGAGGTCAGCTGGAGAGGGAAGGAACCGGCCACCCACCAGGAATCATCCTGCAGCTTGGTCTCCCTTGTGTTTCACTGATTACCTACTCTTAGTCACTTCCAACTGCAGAACCTCTCCCGTCCCTCCCTGAGCTTGGACGCTGGGCTTTCAAGGAAGTAGAAGGCCAGGACTCTCTTCTGAGGTGAGTGGGGCTGGACTCGAACCCCCGGCTCGTCAGTCAGTCGCTGAGCACAATGATGGTTTGCAACATCATGAGGCTCGCTCTCTCCAGAGGAAGGGTTCCCCCGTGAAACCAATTTCCTGCTGAAGGGGCCCCCTGTCTCCTCCCACAGGGCTGACCTCCCCCTAGCCAGGAGTCCTGAGGGAGGGGTCTTCTGGACCCTGTGGGTCCCCAGGGTCTCCTCCATTTCCGAGCTTCCTCTGGAGAAGCAGCTCTCAGGGGACTGCTGATAACAAGGCCGCGTGCTCGGCTGATTGAGTCTGTGCAGTCCAACCCTCTTTAGCGCACATTAATCACATCCTTTACTCAAAACAGTGCAACTCTGATCTAAACCAATTAAGCCCGTGCTGTTTAGACAAAGAGATTAATATAGCTCCAAGAAGCCTAACCCTTGGCCGCCTCGATGTCTTCCGATAATGAGTTTGATTCTGTGGGTTGGCTCAGTGGAGAGGTGTGTGTTTGGAGAGAGGGGTCTCTGTTTGCAGAGTCCAAGTCTGTGGGAGATGCACGCCTGAGCTCACAGGTTCTGGCTGTCCTCCTGCCGGCACCCGGAGGCCGAGAGCTGGTTCTGAGCAGTTGCCAGGAGGACGGGGAGGTGTGGGCACTTGGGAAAACCAGCTGACCCTGGCAAAGGCCGCCACAGTGATAGGCTCATCTCCAACCCAGAGCTTCGAGGGCGCGCTGTGCACTCACAGACCCCTGTTCTCCAGGAGGTGGAGGGGTGACCCTGCAGACAGAACACCAGCCAGGCTGATGTTCTGACCTGACAACACATCCAAAGTGCGTGAGATGATGTCTCCCATCCTAGCTTCTGAGGAGCTTTCTAGATGTACTTCTCCCAGGACAAATTGCCTTTTCCTTTTGACACTCCAGGGCATTTTCCATATTCTTCTTCCGCCCTCTGATTCAAATCCTCAGACTCTTCCTCTTCTTCTGTCTAACTTGGCTTTCCCAAGTGCCCACACCTCCCCGTCCTCCTGGCAACTGCTCAGAACCAGCTCTCGGCCTCTGGGGGCCGGCAGGAGGGCAGCCAGAACCTGTGAGCTCAGGCGTGCATCTCCCACAGACTTGGACTCTGCAAACAGAGACCCCTCTCTCCAAATCCAGCGGTGGCTTTCAGGAGCGGCACTGGGTAGCACCCACGACCACCAGAAGGCAGTGATCCCCCCCCCCCCAAAAAAAAGAGAACAAATCAAAACAGAACATCAGATAATGGAAGACCCCAATTGCCTGATGGGCACCTGGCTGGACCGCGTTCTGTTGTGTGGGGTCCCTGGAAGCCAGGGTGGCCTGACAGCATCCTTCAGCAGCCAGGACCACCCGGAGGGTCCGGGGAAGCAAGTGTATTGAAGAGAGGCTTGTGGGACTGAGGGATGCATACTGGGTGGTATTTTGGGTTCAATGCTTGATCAACCTGTTAGATCAGCAGTTCTCAGCCTGTGGGTCACGACCCCTTTAGGTGTCAAATGATCCTTTCACAGGAGCCAGCTAAGACCATTGAAAAACACATATTTCCCATGGTCTGAGGAACTGAGACACTGTTCTTCTCTCCATTTCCAGGCTGGTCTGCCCACATGCAGATACACCCACCTATGGGTACCCAGCATGAAGACTGTTACCCATGCTACACCACGCTTCAAGACAATATTTCATTTATTTGTCATTAGAAATAAATATTTTCACAATATGTAATTATATATTGCTTTTGTGATTCATCACTATGCTTTAATTATGTTCAGTTTGTAACAATGAAAACACATCCTGTATAGCAGATATTTACATGATGATTCATAACAGTAGCAAAATTACAGTTATGAAGTTGCGATGAAATAATGTTATGGCTGGGGTGTCCCCCCCACATGAGGAACTGTCTTCAAGGGTCATGGCATGAGGCAGGGGGAGAACCTCGGTGTTAGACAGAAGAAGAGTCTGAGGATTTGAATCAGAGGGCGGAAGGAGACTATGGAAAATGCCCTGGAGTGTCAAAAGGAAAAAGCAATTTGTCCTGGGAGAAGTACAACTAGAAAGCTCCTCAGAAGCTAGGATGGGAGACATCATCTCACGCACTTTGGATGTGTTGTCAGGTCAAAGCCATGCCTGGAGAAGTACCTCAGGCTTGGTGGCGGGAGGGGGGGGAGAGAAGAGGGGGACTGGGGAGGAGACCCTGCGTCAGCCCTGCGTCACGGCGGCTGCAGTGACCGGCTCAGACATGAGAATGAGTGTGAGAGTGACACATTGTTTCGCCCTGTTGTGCTCAGTGTCACTGTCAGTCAGTTCTGGCTGGGTGACTTCCAACAGCAATGCCCTGTTAGACTGGAGGCTGACAGATAAGGAAGCCAATGACCGCCGCCTTCAGGCAGCTTGAGGTGCATCCAATGGCGGACTCAGCCTCCCTGCTGTCGGGCCTCACTGCTTCTGGGTGGGTTCTGCAGGACACAGAAGAGCAATTCTACAGCGTTTCTGAGGCAGTGAACAGCGCCTGACTCATCTTTCTCCTTCTGAAGGACGCAAGGGTTTGGACCTCTGACCTTTGATTGGCTGTCTGCCACACACCCCGCTACCCCACCAGGCTCCCGAACACCGGCATTGCCCGGGGAGGCTGACAGAGGCTGAGAGACCTTAGGCTGGAAGCCTAAGGTCAAGGCAGAGAGGTTGCCCAGAGCGTCAGCAGGACTTCAGAGAATGAATCTCTCTGAGTTGAGTTTTGAAGGACACAGGGAAGATCTGCCTGCAGGCAGAGGTTTGAACGGGATACGGGGCAGACAGGAAGAAGGCCACGGGTCATGCTCAGAAACAGTCAACGAAGACATGGCGGCCCCTCCCCACTCCCGGCCACCCTGAGCTTCTCAAGACCCAAGCCCATTGAGCACACAACAGAGGAGGGGCCAGATTAGACCACAACACAGAGGGTAACTGCACCACCTCAGCATGACATCACTGCCAAACTACGTACGTCATGAGGGATCTGCCAAATTGTGCCAGGACAGCACTGCCAACCGACATCATGGCCTATCTGCCCCATCACTTTAAGGCACAACTGCCAGATCCCATAACTGTCGGGCTAATGTATGGCAGAACTGCCAACTGATAGATCTTGACAGAAGTGCCAAATGGTATCGTGGCTGTACTGCCAAGTCGCATCGTGGCAGAACTGTCAAATCATGTAGTGCCTAAGTGCCAAGCATAGGGCATCATGGCCCCACAGAGTTGGCACCTACCCTTGAGCATCCCCGTCAGTGCGGCTCATATACTGGGACTTGGCGTTCGCTCCTGCCTGGCACATGCCATCACTGGGCGAAGCCGCTGGAGAGCTGGTGTGGCCTGCTGTCCACGTGTGACACATCAGGGACTGAGATGGCTGCTAGGTGAGGGGCAGGTGTACGAGCCATTCTCAGAACCGCTGGAGCATACACTTTGACCTTGATGGGCGGAGACAGCCCTGGCGGGGTGGATCTATCCATAGTTGTGCCCTCTAAGGTGCGTGCTTAAAGACGATTTCTCCAAATGTAACCAGCCACAAAGAACAGATTGAAGGGCATTACGCACAAGATGAGTTCGTGGTTCCCAGCCTTATGTTTGGGAACCAGTCACCCCAGTTGGCAGCAAAACCCTAGCTAAGTTACCACATGGGTCTGATCTCAAGTTTCCTTCCTGGGAAATAGGTATGTGGGGCCCCATGGTCTCTTCCCAGAAACATCAGTGACAAGAGGATATGAGCAGGATGTGAGAGGGATGATGATCTAGCCTTTGGATAAACTGTGGCGGCTTGACTTCCCAGCACTGCTGGAACAAAATGTCACCAAGTGTGCGACTTTTAGGGACGGAAACCCACTGACTCGCTGTGCTGGAAGGTGGAAGTCCAACCAGGTTATCGGTCCATAGGGACTGATCGCTCCTGATCCCACGTCTGAAGTGGGTGAGATGGCATCTCACCGTCTTTGCGTCTGAGGAGCAGTATTCTGGCTGTACTCCCTCCAAGGAAGATCTGTTCAGTCTTCTGACAGTCTGTGGCACTTTGAATGTTCTGGGCCGACACCTGTAATGCAAATGCATCCAGGCTTCTCTGTCCAGCTTATTCATCGCCCAGCTTTTACATGCAGTAAGGTGATGGACACTGCATAGCTGGGCCCTGGGGAACATGTGGGTGGCATGGGGCTGCTAGCCACCAGCTGCTCCACTGCAGAAAGGCCAGGTTTTCTATTCTCGACAAGAGGTGCCACCTCGGGAACACACAGGTGCCCTTCCATGAGTCGGACTCTTGGTGGAAGTGAGAGTGACCGCTTTCCTCTGCAACCTTTAAAGAGCCCTTTCAGAAGGTTGTGGCTGTGGAAACCCTCAGAGGCTGCTCCACCCTGTCCCCCAACTTCACTATTGTGAGTTAAGCAGCAGGTGGGGGGTTGGGGTCAAGGTGTGAGGCACCCACCTCTGACATCTGGAGGAGCTCTTAAGGAACCCTTCAGAGCTGTGGCTAGGGTGCGCGTGCTCGTGTGTGTGTGTGTGTGTGTGTAGGGGTGTAGTGTGTGTATGCATGTGTTTGTGTGTAGGGGGGAAGCACACGGCACCGTTGCGTCACTGTCTGGCAAGGACTGTTGTTCTTTCAGAAACAACTTCAAAGAGGTGCTTTCATCTCCTCGTTTTTGTTGTATTTGTTTTTTTTTGTTGTGTTTTTTTCTCTTTTTGAACTTTACCTAAAGATTTCCTCCCCCACCCCCCAGTCTCCCCCATGCTTTCTCTCTGAGAGGAGAATTATCTAACAAAGGGAGACGCTCACCATGTTCTTATGTAAAGTTGGGGCGACAATGCCGGAGTCGACAAGGGGGCAAGATCCATCTCAGAGAACTCTGGAAACCTTGAGCGGAATTTGCATAAAATAGTTCTGGTGTTATTATTCGCTATTCTTTCCCTGACAGATATGTCAGGGCCTTGAAACCTGAAAGAACAATTATGCTATTGTATCTCTCTGAGGATCCAAGGGGTGTGTCTTTGGTGGAAAAGTGCTATTAGAGCTTTGAAAGCCGTTAAAAGGCAGCCCAAGGGACTCCTTAACTCCTCGTTTCATAAAGCATGCCGGGGCTATAAGTGGCTGAAAGAACATTTATTCAACTCATACTTTCTGCTTAAAAAAAAAAAAAGAAGAAGAAAGAAGGAAAAAATTCCTGCTAATAATTAATGGCTTTTTAAAAAAATGTTTTTGCATTCTCTATAAATAAAAACTCTCGATGGAGTCATCTTCGATTTCGTGGCCGGACCTCTGTCTCTGTGGAGCATCTGGCGGGTCTCAGAAGCCTGGCACCGGGCGTGGGCCAGGCCGGGCCACGTCAGCGGTTCACCTGGGCATCTCGCCCCACGTGTACTCGCCGAACACCAGACACAGATCATCAGCACAACCTGTCTCGGTGTCCCGAGTGGGGCGCAGCAAGCCCACATCCTCAGAAACCTGCTGCTGCTGTTACTCACAGCTGGGCCGGGCTGCCTGGAGCAAGCGCGGTGGCGAGTGTTGCTGGGAAGGGAATGATATGCAGGAAGGAAGCAAGGCCGGGAGTGGGATAAGAGGAAGAAAGGGGGAACTGATTGCAGTGATTGATGCGCAACAACCCCTCACCCACCCCTACCAGCAAGGGGACAAGCAACAGAAACATGGATGAAGGGGGATAGTGAACGGTGCAAGATATGAAAATAAGAATAATTTATAAGGTATCAAAGGTTCATGAGGGTGGGAGGGGGCTAGAAATAAGGAGCTGATTCCAAGGGTTCAAGTAGAAAGAAAATGTTTTGGAAATGTTGATGGCAACATATGTACAAATGTGCTTGGTACAAGTGATGTGTGGGTTATTACAAGAGGTGTAAGCCCCCAATAAAATGATTTTTTTTAAATAGGGAGAGAGACAGAGAAGTCAAAAAGGGCCCAGTCACAGAGGGCTGAAGCTGGAACCCCAAATCCGTGGGCCAGAGATGTTTGGACAAGATGGAGCCGAGACACTGGGAGACTGTCTTCTCTGCGGAAGATGGACAGGCTTGGAAACCACCAGGACAGTCCTACTGTGTCCTGCAAGGTCCCCGTGACTCAGAATGGACTTGGGGACACTGAGTTTGAAGTCTGGCTTTTAGTGACGTGAGGACTCTTTTACGTCAGGACTGCATCTCCCAGTACCCCTTGCGGCTAGTCAGGGCCATGTGACAAGTCCCTGGTCAGTTAGATTTAAGGCAAAGTGACCTGTGACATGCCTGGTAAACTCCAACCCTCACTATCCTCTATAGCAGCGGTTTTCCATCTCTGGGTTGCCACAGAGGTCGCCCGGTTCATAACAGTGGCAAAATGACCATTATGAAGCAGCAATGAAAATCATTTTATGGTTGGGGAAGTTACTGTAATGTGAGGAATTGTATTAAAGGGTTGCAGCATTAGGAAGGTGGAGAACCACTGCTCTAGAACAAGAGCAGCCACGATGGAAACGAAGGCCTGGAGAGAGTTTGCAGCAGAGGAGGGTGGGCTCTGCACTCCACATAGAACCATGGAGACCAGAACTGCCTGCCGCCAGATTGTCAGGGGAATGGAGCAGACTGTTGAGAACATGGCCACCTGGGGTGTGTCACTTGCAACCAGACCTAATTTTAAACTAATAGATGGTGGTTATATGCAGTGACATCCACCACCATCCATGGCAGCCCAGAATGGTGTCAAAAAACTCTACATGGCCATCCCATGACTGGCTCTTGGTTGGGACTTCTGTGATTCACAATTTTATTGCTGATTCTTGGGAGCAGATCACTGTGTTAGATCTGGTTGACTAGAGATCCAGGGACACTCTCTGATGTGCCAGAAAGAGTTTAATATCAAAGAGCAATTGCATATGAAGAAAACATCCCAGCTCAGTCCAGATCAAGTCCTTAAGTCTGTTAATAGCCCATACATCTGATACTAGTCCACAAATTCCTCCTCAGACTCACACAGCACATGCAATGAAGCAAAATGCAAGAAGGCCATGGCCAATGGATGCAAAGTTTTGTGGATCCAGCGGCAGTGGAAGCATCTCCAGGGATCTGGCAGGTCTCAGCATGGCTCCATGTGGCTTACCAACAAGAAGATGAAAGCAGAGAGCGGGTATGTGGTCTGCCTCCAGGGAGAAAGAGGGGAGGCCTGACTCAGAAAGATATTTATCTCACTTGCTCTCCAATCAAGTTGCAACCTGATTAGACTCCACCCAAATGTTTCCACGGGAGCCTCGTTGGTGCAATGAATCTAACTATCACAATCATCAACCTTTTCTTCTAGTCTGCCTTTGTGTCTGGAAGTCCTGTTGAAATCTGTCATAGCAACCCATGAACCCCCACGGATGGTTGGATGGTGTTCATCCATGAGGATGATGGATGGGGATCCCAACTTTGGTCCATAGTTTATGAAAGACCAGAGTTCTACCACTGAGCCACCGCTGCCTTCACCCACCCTCAATGTACATCGCTTCTGTTATGTGGTGCAGTCCAGTCAGCGCTGCGTCACAGCAATTCTATATACAATATAGCAAAACATTGCCTTGTCCTGGGCTATCTGACAACTGCTGCTGGATCTGAGTTCATTGCTGCTGCCCCTGTGTCAACCCCTCTTGTCAAGGGCGCTCCTCTTTTTTTCTGCCTCTCTACTTTACCCAGCCCGGTGCCCCTCTCCAGGGACTGCTCTCACCTGACGATGCATTCAAAGTATGAGAGGCAAAGTCTTGGCATCCTCTCTTGTGAGAAGCATTCTGGCTGTATTTCTTCCGAGAGAGATTTGTTTGTTCTCTTGGCCATCCGTGGTACTTTCAATATTCTTTTCCAGCACTTTCCTTCAAATGTGCTGCTTCTTCCCAAGACTCTTTAGTCAGTGCCCACTCTTCAGCATGCATTCAGTTAGAGGGGCATCTAGAGGACCTTTCTGCAAGTACGATGATATCATGACTGGTGTCCAGGCATCTCAGCACCCACTGCATCCCTGATGGTGGGGATTTTCAGATTTAATTAATGTAATTAACGACTTCAGATATCCAGAGCCTCACACTCAGAAGATGCTTGGAAACAACTTATTGAAGAATCCATGGGTAGCCATCGCCAAGGACAGGTAGATGTTGGATGGCTACCTCACTGTCCCCACACACACTCAGTGGAGAGGTGCCTGCTTATGTTTCCGACTCTGGCCTGACTCTACAATCAAAGTATCTCCTGATGATGAGATGATTGATTAAGACCACGGACATCTCTCCCTCTGTTTCCTTTTTATTTTTCTCTCCTGTATCGCTGTATCTTCATATGTAATAAGCAGATCATAGATCCAAGCACTTGACAACCACTGCGTGTTTGGAATTACCAGAACTGTGTTGACGTTTGTTGGAGCCTTTAAATTAGCAGAGGGAAGAATTGACTTTAAAAATGGCATTTGCATGAAGGGCTTTAAATGGGCTATTGAAGAAGCCTGGAGGCAGATAGGGGATGCTCTAACAAAGATGACAATTGGCGTAGCAGGGGGGTTTTCCTGCCACCAAACGCACCATCTTGGATATCTACTGGGGGGACATTCTCAGAAGAGGTACCTGGAGCATCCAGGACTGGAGAGGAAGCCAGGGGTCACGGGGCATTGGAGAAATGATCGGCACTCAGGTCCTCCGTGACCTTCAGACACGGGGTTTATTTCTGACGTCGAGATCCTTGGGACATCCCTTATTTTTAGGTAAGAAGCCCTGAAGGGGTAGTGTCACTAACCACATTGTCAAACTTCTAAATCACCAGCAGGCTGGGAGAAAAAGATGAGGCTTTGTACTTCAGGAGAAAGAGGAAGAGTTTGGAAGCCACAGAGGTGGTTCTGCTCTGTCCTGTAGGGTCACTAAAAGGGAGTGTGTTTCCTGGCAGTGAGTTATGTTTAGGGGTATTTTAGACAGCCGTAACTTTGATTTTTCTTTTTGAGTTTGAATGTGTGACTTCACAGATTCCAGCTCCAATTCCAGCAAAGCGCATGATGCCCACCGAGAAGAAAGTCCCGAGGGTGTTTTTAGGTGCTGTCACGTCCGTTCCAGTTCACAGTAATGAAAGACTGCCCGAGAGTGTGCGTCCTCATAGCCACTGCAACCTTAGGCCCAAGGTGATAGCCACTGTGTCAATCTATCTCTTGAAGGTCTTCCTCTTGTTCATGGCCTCTCTACATGACCAAGCATGATGTCCTTCTCCAGAGACTGGTCCCTCCTGATCACGCTCTACATACATGACACAGAGCCTCTCCAGCCTGGTTTCTAAGGTGCATTCTGACTCTCAGAGTAGACTAAACTGACTGAGCAGTGGAGGAAAGCACAGGGAGATGCGCAGCAGGATGAGACCTAGAACCTGGAGAACCTGGTTCCAGCTCCATCCTCAGTTCCCTCAGCCTCCTTTACTGTGGACCTCTAGCCTCAGTCTCTGACTATGCCTGTGCTTACAGCCACCTGTGGCTAGATGCATCATCTACTGATTCAGGGCTTCCTGGAAACCGATGTCCTTACTCTTTTGTTCATCCAGCCATCATGCTCCCATCTGTTCACCATCCATCTTTGGTGTACTATACCAGGTGCTGTGATAATTATTGAGGACAGAGAGATGAATGAATCCTGATGACTGCCCTCAGAAGAACCTACATTCAGTGAAGGACAGAGACCAGGCAAGAGACAATTTCAACATGGCAGAAGAGGATTGGTCCAGGGAAGCAGAGAGAGAGCCCTACTGTTTCCATGCTTGGTGCAGATAGAGTCTGTCTCAGAATGCCTGAGTGGGGTCTGGAAGACTTAGAGGGAGTCAGCCAGTCAGGAAGAAGCAGTTGGGGTGAGGAAAAGAGAAATCCTGGGTTCTGGGGAAGACAGAACACTTCAGAAAAAAATCCTTAAGACGTTGAATAGTCATGATTGTTGATTTTGTTGTTGGGTATCATCCAGTTGGACCTGATCCATAGCAATGCTATGTACAACATAACGAAGCATGATAATGGTCCTGCACTATTCCATAACCATTCCTATTCCTGGGTCCATTGATGCAGGCAGGCACTGTGCCAGTCCCTCTTCCTGACAGCCTTCCTCTTTTTTTGTGGGCCCTCCACTTTACCAAACATCATGTCCTTCTTTGGTCTCCCCCAACAATATGTCAAAAGTATGGAAAATGAAGTCTTGCTATCTTTTCCTCTAATGAGCACTCTGGGCTTACTTCTTGCAATATAGACCAGTTTGTCCTTTTCTCAGTTCTTTGGGTAGGACTTTCAGCACCACAATTCAAATGCATCCATTCTTTTAAGGTCTTCCTTATTCAATGTCCAGCATTCACATGCATGCTATGCAATGAGAATACCATGGTCAGGTTCACTTGAGTCCTCAAAGTACTGTCCTCATCCTCGCTTTTCAATACTCTAAAGAGATCCTGTG
>PVJH01019788.1:0-42029 GCA_004026705.1 Nesogale talazaci
CCCCTCCCTCCCCCCCAACCTTCCCTCTACCCTCCTGCTTTCACTAGTGTCATTACTGGTTCTGAGGGTTCTCTGTCCTGGGCATTTCTTTCTTGGGTGATGTAAGTGCTCTCAGAGAAGACCCCAGGAGAAGCTGTATAACTCCGGGCGAGGGGGGCGGGGGCTAAATGATGGGGCAGTGAAGTTGCAAGACAAGAGGCCCATCTGGGGATGATGGCCATGCACCAGGAACAGGGTCGTGAATAAAGCCCTGGGGATGGTGCCTGCCACTGCGAAGTTCCTCCCACACCTGGGTTGGCTGTTATTAGATACCCCAGCACCCCCAAGACAGCTGCTGCTCCTGGCTGGGGCCCGGGGACAGATTGACCAGGCGACCAGGCCTTCTGCCCTGTCCTTTCCCCAGACAGGAAGGTTGGGAAGAGGCAGGAGCTGTGTCGGGTCTACCTGGTGGCCGTGTACCCCCTCCTCACCGTCCTGGATGCCTGCACCATGGGCAGCGCCGAGGGCATCACCCGGAAGCACCTGTGGAGCCTCTTCTCCCTGAACACCTTCAACAGCTACTTGGAGCGTGACCCAACGCCCTCGGAGCTCACCTACAAGGTGCCTGTCCGGCACAGGTGAGCTGGGAACAGGGCCAGCAGCGCCGGCCTGCACGTGTTCTTGCCCAGTTCTGTTCTCCCTGACCCCCACTCCCAGCCCCCACCCTGTCCTCGCAGAGAGGAGGGGCCTCTGAAGGGCTTGGCTTCATGATCTGACGAACCCCGCCCCTTACCTCTGGCCCACCTCACACCCGAGGCTCAGAGACGCCACTCCCCCCCTTCCGTGGGGGTGGGTGGGTACCCACGTCAGCCCCCTTCCTGCCAACTGACTGCCCTGAGCCCACTTTCTCTGCTCCGATTCAACAGCACGAGTCAGATCCCCCCCGTCTTCACCCCTTTGAAGCTGGACTTCAATTTCGGGGCCGCGCCCCTCGAAGCCCCACCCTCCGTGGTGCTCCTGGCCCTGAAGAACTGCGGGCTGGTGCCCCTGGACTGGTACAGCTGCCCGGAGGGGGGTGGGAGACAGGCTGGGAAGCTTGCAGCCTCCTGCTGGCCACAGGGCTGCGTGGTGTCTCCCCCAGATGAGGTCGGGGGACCCGTGGTGGTGATGGTGGGAGAGGGGGTCGCCCTGCAGGGAAGCTGCGTGCTCAGTGCAGGAACCATCCTTCTGGGGCCAGACCTGAGTAAGACTCACTGCCCTTGAGTCCGTGTCGGGCACGCGTGGGGAGCAGGAGTAGAGAGCCTCTCCTTTCTGCTTGAGGGAAGCCGGTAGCTTCAAGCCGCTCACCCTGTGGTTAGCAACCCCACTTGTAGCCACGGCGCCACCAGAGACTCCTCCTTCCAAGGCCACGGCCACGGTAATAACTCGCTCGGTGGACAAGAAGGATGCCTTGCGGATCTGCAGCAGCAGACCGGGCCAGCCGTGCGCTTCCCAAGCCTGTGCTCCTCCGAGCCCCCCTCTGACAGTCCCTGGGAGACATCGCTCCTCCCTCCCCCCCCCACCCCGACCCTCACCCCAGAGGAGACACTGAGGGTCAGTGGGGTGGAACTCAGCCAAGGGCACAGAGCTAGAAGGGGCGGAAATCAGCCGCCCGCCACCAAGGTCAGTGCTGACTTGGGCAGGCGGGCGTGTCCCAGCAGACGTGTGCTCCCTCGTCTGTTTCCAAGGGCTGGTGTTTTCCAGGAGATGGGCAGGCCTGGCTTCCTGGAGGTGGGGGACTCCTGACGCTCAGTTAGTTGACAGTTTGCACCACCCAGCGGCTTGCCCAGGTTCAAGGCCAGGCGTGCCCCGCTCTGGAGGCCCCGTACAGGATTCCTGGGGGTGTGGCGCTCAGTTGCTAACCCAGAGACCCCTGGTTCAAACCCACCTGCTGCCCCTCGGGAGAAAGAGGGACAGCACTGGACACTCCCTGGGGCAATCCTATGCAGTCTGATTGGGTCACGAAGTCCGGATGGCCTTGACGGTCGTGGAGGTAGAGTTCCTTTGGTTTTGTTCATGTGTGTTCCTCAGTACCAGAGGAAGCCAGCCTCTGAAACGTACATCCTGGGTTCGATAGGCGCAGTTGGACAGCGATAATTATTAATTATTAATTATTATAGGATAGTTATAGAGAGCATGAGAAAGAAAGGTATAATAAGACACATTTCATGGTAGCATGCTCACCTCGGTCCCATATGACAGTCCACGTGGAGAGAGAGAGAGAGAGAGAGAATGGGAAGACATGAGGGAGAGGGAATGAGAGTGTCTGCCACAAGTGGGCTTCTTTAGAGAGCTTCTTTAGGCTGAGCCCCGGTGGCGTAATGCTTGTGTGCGGGACTGCAGCCCACGGGGTTGGTGGTTCAAATCCAGCAGCAGCTCTCCAGGAGCAAGGCTGGGCTTCCTACTCCCACCAGGGCGGTGATGCCCCCCCCCAAAAAAAAAAAATAAAAAGAGAGAGAGCTTCTTTATTCTGACCAAACCTTATATACCCTTTGGAGCCATGCAAGGCCCCTAATTACAGGTAAAGACACGTCACAGGAAAGGGTTGTGCTGTAGGTACATTGTATCCTCGTATCAGGATCCCATGTGACAAGATGGGCAGAGCTACATTCCTGATAGTGCCTAGCCTTGATTGTCCTTTCAGGCAGAGTGACCCAGCATCCTCACAGCAGGGGAGTTAGCCCTATTTATTGTGCAAGCCAAAGGCCTGAAAGCAGAGCCTTTAGGGAGAATATCTACCTTTTGACATCAGATGCTAGTAAATGGTTAGTATTTTGAAGTATATATAATTGTGCAAAAGCCCTGAATTCATCCCACACCTAAGTCAGCCAGCCAGGAGGGAAGTGTCAGGCTGTCCCCACATGCCAGGCTCTGCACTGGGTGCTGGGACCCAGAGTCCCAAGAGGGGCACAGGGACGGGGGTGGGCCAGAAGCCTGCTTCAGGCAGAGCAAAGCCCGATAAGGTTGTGGGTGGGGCGGGGCTTCCCAGGCAGGCTCCGCCTCTGCAACCTGGGCCCAGTTTGGAAACCCGAGCTGCCCACTGGTCTGGCCTGGCCTGCAAAGCTCTCCTCCCATGGGTGCCCAGCTAACACCCTGCTCAAAGCCAGGGCCTTTTCCTGCCCTGCCTGTGCCCGGATTTCCTAGTAAACTTCCTTTCCAGCTGTGCAGGACCCAATGGAGGGGACAAAGAAGGGTTCCTGTCTGGGTCAGGCAGCACAGGGAGCCTGGCAGGGCCTGGCAGGGAGTGGCTGGGGGTGAGGATATGCAGAGTGGGAGGACCCTGGCATCACAGAAGCCTTCCTGCCTGAGGGGGAGGGAGAGGGGTGAAGGTGGGGCAGGGGCTGGAGCCTCCTGGGGACATGGGGGAGCTGGCTCCTTTGGTGGCTTTTGTCTGCAAAGAGCAGGGCCTGCAGTAACTGAGAAGCTTGGCAGGGCACTGGCCCGGCTGGGGAAGAGGTGGGTCCTGCTGGCACTGGGGGGGTGGACCAGGAGCCAGGCCCTGGGGCCTGGGGGTGGGGATGGGGGTGGGCACATTGCCACTGGCCTGTGTCCCGGCGCAGAGCAGCGTGTGCTGGTGGACGGGGCTCCGCTCACCCCGTGGAGAGGTTCCAGGCGCTGGGCACTGAGGCAGGAGGTCTGGGCGCTGTGGCCACAAAGCTGGCCCATCAGTCAGGACTGGTTTGAGGCTCAGGAAGGTGGGCCCATGCCGCTTCCAGGGTTCTGGGCACAGGGAGCCTTCCTTGGAAGGCAGCCCCTCCCGGGCTTTCTGCACTTGTGTTTTCTTTCCATTTCTTAGAAGGCTATTTCTGAAAGTCAAGCTGTCTCAGCTGAGCCCATGAAGAACAGACAGAGGGTTTAGTCCCTGCCAAGGCCGCCAAGAAAGGCAGGGAACCAGCCAGCAGAAAGCACGGAGCAGGGACCCCAGGGTCAGGGGGTGTAGCAAGTCCCACTGTTATCCCACTCCCTCCTGCCTGCCTTCTGCCAGAGCCTGGAGAGATGCCAGGGGCTGGGGGTGGGAGGGGGAGGGTTTGCACTAAGTAAACCTCTTTTGTTCCCTGCTCACCCATTCATTCACTGCACCTACCTCTCCTGGGTGCCCTCCAGGTGCCCACTCTGGGCCAGACACTCTGTCCCACACCAGGCCCCTCTGTGTGTGTGTGTGAGGGGGGGGGTGCGTCCTGTGGTGGATGTGTTTGGGGAGGGCACCTCAGAGGGGCCCCCTGAGAAGGTTACAGCCTGGGGATGGGGCCATGAGACCCCGTGAGGACCCTTGTGGGCAGAGCAGTGACTCAGCCCCTGTTAACACGGGTGGACCTGAAGGTATGAACCCACCACTCCATCGAGGGGACGGGATTTATTTCCAGTGGTTTGTTCTTGCCACTACACAGAAAGCCACGGCAAACATTGTGTGGATGGAGACAGGTACCTGCGTGCCCGCACGCCAGTGCACACACACACAGACACACACACGTGCTTTTACTCCCAAGGCCAGCTCCACCCAGGGCACTTCAGAGACTTGGTTTCTTTGGACTGATGCTACCAAAGTGCCCTCTCCCAGGTCACGGCAGCCCCCTGGCCACACACCTGTGCCGGCATCCGAGCTCTCTGAACTCACCAGCCCTGGGCAGGAGCCCCTTCTCCCATTTCGGAGGTGGGGAGAAAGTGGCCAGAGGAGTCCCCAGGAGAGGTTTCCAGTTTGCGTTGCCCGGATTCCTGTGTTTGCAGGGCTTCTGGCTCACTCTCGTCCCCTTTGCTGGGTGCCCGTTGCTCCTGTCTTCTTTGCCACGCCACGTTGCCCTGAGGGCCAGTTCAGGGGCCCTCTCAAGAGGGAGGGGTGCAGACTGTGCCCTTGAACCTCGTTGTCCCTCCCCTTGTCCACTAAGTGGAGTGCCGTGTCAGGGGCCGGAGGGCTGGGAGGGGCCTGCGTTGTACCCAGTGAACCCGGGGTCAGGAAGTCCCTTTGCAGCAGGCAACCTTCCACTCCACACTGCACAGGGGACCTGCCAGCGCCCCTCAGGCACAGCTGCCACCCGCCGGTCGGTGGCCCATCACTGCTG
This sequence comes from Nesogale talazaci, assembly GCA_004026705.1. NCBI lineage: Eukaryota > Metazoa > Chordata > Mammalia > Afrosoricida > Tenrecidae > Nesogale > Nesogale talazaci. The sequence goes on from PVJH01019788.1 coordinate 5,076, forward strand.
GGGGCCAGCTTCCAGACTCAGATGGAGTAGGAAGGAAGAGAAGCCCCGTGACCCCCTCCTGACCGTCAGCCCAGGAAGATCCCACAAGTCCAGCCACAGCGGATCCTGGAGGGAGTGGATCCGGTCAGGAGCCTTATGCCGGGGGTCACGAAGCATCATGAAATGACGCCTGGGCCACACTTAGGCACCCAGCCTGTTTCTGTTTCCAGAGTGCCAGCCTGCTGGAGTGTTCCATCCTTCTGCCCCAGCTGCCTGGGACACCCTCCTCCTTAGGGACCCCTCACGGAGCCGCTGGGCTTTCTCTGTGCCTCGGCTAACCCCTTCCCTGGAGCCACAGTACGGAGTTAGAGGCCAGCCCCAATGACCCACCTACACGGGGGAACATCTTAACCCCCCTGCGGTCCCCAGTGAGAGACTCCCTCATACCATGTTCAACTCTCACCCACCTCGGCAGCCCTGTTCCTGTCTCCCGGTGTGTGTGTGTGTGTGTGTGTGTGTGTGTGTGTGTGTGTGTGTGTTCACGTGAAAGGAGAACCCACAAAATCACGCTGCTCGGCTTGCTGTGGGGGACAGGCCGGGTGGGGGGCGGGGCCTCTGCTCCTATGGACCAAGCTCGAGCTCCTTGGCCTGATGTCACAGCCCTGTCTCGGACCCCTCCTGCAGGGCCTTCCTCTTCCCGAATGACCAGCAGATCGACCTGGAGCTGTGGGCAGATCAGGCCGAGTTCAGCGGCCCGGAGCTTCACCAGATGCGCGCACTGGACAACGGCCTCTTCTCCGTCTGCCCCAAGGCCTGCAGCATGAATCCCGGACAGGTGCAGGTGGTGGAGCTCAGATACAAGTGAGCGTCTGATCTGAGCCCCGGTGGCGTAAGTGGTTGAGAACGGGACTGCGGTCCAAATGCAGCGGGTGCTCTCAGGAGCAGCACTGGCTAGCTCCCACGACCACCAGAGGCAGTGATGCCAAAAAAAAAAAAAGGTTGACAAGTGAGCATCTGGAGATGGCCTGTGCTCAGCCTCCTGCAGGGCGGCAGGACCCCAGCACCAGCACCTTGGAGGAGCCCCCCTTCTCCTCTGTAGGGAAAGCCTAGTTTGGCCCCCTGTCCCTCTGGCCCCCAGCTCCGGACATCCACACATCCCTAGAGGCTCACCACCTCAAAGCCACAGACCTCCCCCCAGTACCTGCCCCAAGTGTGGTTTTGTCTCAGTGCTGAGCCCCCGCACTTGTCTCCCCACTTCCAGCCACATGTTCGTTGGCACGGATCGCCTCCCGGTGCTTTTCAAGGTCTCCCACGGCCGAGAGATCCTGGTGAGGCCCCGGAACCTGCTCCTGCCCCTGCCCTGGGTCTTGGGCTATAGGCGAGCGGGCCCTCTGGGTGGCTGGAGGGGAGCAGGGAGCGGAGTCCCCCTGGGAACTGGGGTCTGGCTTCCCCCTGCGAGAGGGGAGCCTCCCCTCTGCCCAGGCCAGGATTTGACTGGGGGCACTGTGTGGTTCCAGCTCACCTTCATAGGCGTGACTGTGGAGCCGGGCCAGAAGTACGTGCACTTCACCTCCACTACCCACCAGTTTGTCCCTGTCCCCATGGGCGAAACGTTCCCCCCACGGCAGGTCAGTAGCCTGTGTCATTCTGCTCAAGAGAAAAGGCTGAGTCTTGCTGTCTGGGTGTCTGGATCAGCCTTTGACCACGTGGTCGAGAGGTGTGGCTGGCAGATCCCACTCCAAAGCCGGAGATGCCTGGTTGGGAGCCCTGTTTAAGCAGGCTTAGTTCTGTGAGGCGGCCGCTAGGCACTGGGTTGGTCACCACAAGGTGAGCAGTTTGAAACCACCAGCCGTGAAAGAAGGGGCTGGTAATGTCTCCGAATGGCTGCGGTCTGAGAAACCCACACGCGCAGTCTCTCCTGTCCTACTGGGTCACTGTGAGTCGGAATCGACCCATGGCAGCAAGGCGTCTCTTGTCCCGGCTTTTTGCTTCCATGGGAACTTAGGGGCTCCTTTCTCTAGATCAGGGTGCCTCAAACGCCTCTGACCAGGAGTGACACAAATGCATTTCCGAGTCTGGCCTTAAATCCAGCCCAAGGGAAAGGCATCACAAGTGGGTCCTGAAGCCCTGATTGTGCGTGGCCATTGAGTCCGCTCCAACCCAGGTGGCTTCCCGGCTGAGAGGGGGCGGTTCCCTAGCTCCCAGCCATCTGAACAGACAGACACGCGGGTCTCCACACGGTTCTGCAGGGGGCTTCCAGCCAAGCCACTTGAGGGGAGCAGGGAAGCGCAACCCATTTGCCCGACCTCGGGGCTTCATTGAGACTTAAGCTGCTCTCTGCAAAGTCAGTCCTCTCTTGTTTTCCTTTCCTATTGTGCTCCTTTCCCTTCCGAGGGAAATGCCGGCCAGGACGTGGCTCTGTGAGTGAGAGTCACTGCTCACTGGGAAGGAGTGTTTTTAAGTGAGAGCGAGGCAGTGGGTCCCACAAAGCCTTCCCTAAAATGGAACCGAATAAAATGTCTACGCAGAAGAGAACAGAGTGCTTTGCATTGTAGGCTAAATCTGACATCCCCCGATCCATCAGTTGGGCTCACCAAAGGTTTGCGCTCCACTGCTAAGACATACGTGCTCCAGGGAATGGCTAACCCTTCAGAGGCTGGCAGGGGCCTGCGTTGAACCCAGTGGACTGGATGGGCCCTTGTAACAGCTATTTCTGGACAGGGCCTCTAGCCTTTCAGCCTGGATGCAGAGAACTGGGCTTTTGTATTCCCAAGGGGTCAGAGGCCCTAGTCCTCAACTTGACTTACTTCCCTACATCACCCTCCCCACTGCCGGCTGCCCATCAGCCAGCTCCCTCTGAGGCTGAGTCCCTGGGGCCCACACAGGCCCAGGCCCAGACTCTCGTGGGGGTCTCATGGAGCTTTCCGGTGAGACCAGACCACTTCCTTTAGGCCACGTGTTGAGACCATCCATGTCCCCCTGCCGTGCTTTTCCCCCCTACCCCTCGGACTCCGTAATGGACCCAGCCACCTCTTTCATTCAGGAGATAGTGAAAGATACCACTGGCCTGGGCCTGGGGAGACAGAAGGGACCAAACTTGAGACAGACTTTTCTTTGTGGCAGAACTATGGGGACTGTTTGCAGAGTGACGAGGGTGGGGGTGGGTAAGGAAGACAAGAGCAAGTACAGCGGTACAGACCAGGGGTCTTGACGCACAGAATCCAAGACAGATCAGCCCCTTAGGGACAAAAGTGGGAGCAATGGTACCAGAAGGGGAGGGGGAGGGGGAGGGGAGGAGGAGGGAATGAAAGAGGGAACCAATCACAAGGATCGCCGTATGACACCCCCAAAGGGGAAGGACAACAGAAACGTCACTTAAGGGAGACAGTGGTCGGCGTAAGATATGAAAATAATAATAATTTATAACTTATCAAAGGGTCACAAGGAAGGGAGGGCTCAAATAGAAAGCAGTGATGGTGACATAGGTGCACGTGTACTTGATACAACCAAGGTGTGTCATCAAGGGTGATTGATGATAAGAAACGGAGCCTTTAAGATGAGGAAGACCCCCAATGGAATGATTTAAAAAAAAAAAGGAGTTGGGGGGTGGAAGAGGAGCTGATACTAAGGACTCAAGGTGAAAATATTTGGAAATGAAGATGACAACATGTGTACAAATGTGCTCGATACAAAAGATGTATGGAACATTATAAGAGCTGTAAGAGCCCCCAGTAAAATTATTGGGGGGAAAGAAGATGAGGAAGGGTCTGGGTTGTTCATGGGTACTTCCCTGGGTCCCAACACAAAGGACACGGACACTGAGGTCACTGCGTGGCTTGGAAAAGGTGAGTTTGTCAGAGTCAACAGACCACTTCAAATAGGATCATAGGCTGAACGCGACGTCCATAAACTTCCGAGTATTTCTGGAAGGATCGGGTCACAGGAAGACAACAATCAGGGGTGGGGCAGGGGAACCCTGAGATTAAGGTGGCCCTGTGGAGGTCATTTTGCCCTCCCAGAAGGGGCACAGAACTTCAGGCGCTGCTGTCTTGAGCCAAGGTCAAGGGTTCCCCCTCCCTGTCCCCCCACAGATTTACGAACTGTACAACGGGGGCTCGGTGCCCGTGACTTATGAGATCCAGACCGACATCCTGTCGCAGATCCAGGAACAAAACTTCGACCACCCCATCTTCTGCTGCCTCAACCCCCAGGGGGAGATCCAGCCGGGCACAACAGCCCCGATCCTCTGGATCTTCTCCCCCATTGAGGCCAAGACCTACACGGTGGGTGAGCAGCCGCGGGGCTGGTCCGAGGTGGGGCCTGGGCACAGACTCCCTCGGCGGCCTTCTCTGACCACCCCGCTGACTCCCCAGGTGGACGTGCCCATCCAGATCCTGGGATGGAACTCGGCCCTCATCCGCTTCCACGGCGTGGGCTACGACTCGCACATCATGGGGGCCACAGCCCCCTTCCACAACATCTCCTCCGTGGAAAGCGGCTCCACCTCCTTCAGGCTGATGGTTCCTGGGCAGGTGTGGAGAAGGGAGCAGGGAAGGCCTGGGGCCTTGGGGGAGAGTGCGAGGACCCAAGGAGGGCAGTGGGGACCAGGGGCTGGAGGAGTGGAAGATACAGTTGAGAGAAAGATGTCCAGATCATCATAGACAACCCTGACTCCAGAGCAGGCTTACCCTGCCACCTAGTGCCCACAGAGTTTTCTGCCCATCCATCCAAATCGCCCTCTCCCCATCCATGTGCCCTGCCGTCCAATTATTGTCCACCCATCCCTGCATCCGTTTATCCATCCGCCCACTCGGATGCCAGCCGGACACCTGGGGACAGAGCCTCTTCCTTGGAGATCAATCATCAGGGTCAAGGAAGGGGCCCTTCAGTGGTCTCCATCTTCCCAGACAACACTGAAGGGCAGTTCGTCTTCTGTGCCCAGTGAAGAAACCAAAATCTTCCAGAACTTGGCCTACTCTCCGGAAGCCCTCCTGTAGAGGTGTAAGGAGTCAACCACAGTCTACCGCAGTATTGGGCTGCTAACTGCAAAGCTGCTGGTTCAAACTCACCAGCCACTCCGTGGGAGAAAAGCGAGGTTGTCCGCTCCTACGATTTATCCTCTGGGGAACCTTAAGGAGCAGTTCTTCTCTGTTCTTGGGAGCCATTCTGAGTCTGAATTGAACTGATAGCAGCCTAACGGTTAACTGATACTTAACTAATCTTGGTTTAGTCCTATCTCCCCTAAGCTAACGCAGCTTCTTTTAGCCCTGCCAAGCCTACTGTCCTGGTTAGATGCACAGCTTCTCGAGACCACGTGGGCCTGTGAGTGAACTCTGGAAATGACGCAGGCATCCTCGGCTCCCATCTGTCCAAGGGGGGGGCAACAGTTGCACCTGCATCCTAAGACCCAAATGCCCAGAGAGCACTTTAACCTCTAGTTCTGGCCTGTCCAAAGACTCGGTACCCGTCAGTGGCTGCTAAGGTCCTTGTCTCCGTCCCTCCCGATGTTGTTACTGTGCTTGCCGTCTCCACCGACAGATCATCTTCCTGTCCCAGTCTTCCATCTCCCTGGGAAACATCCCTGTGCAGACCAAGTGCAGCCGCCTGCTCTTTCTCAACAATATCTCCAGGGAGACCATCGTCTTTGCCTGGGAGCTGAAGCCTCTAGACTTCGGGGCGGTGAGCCTCCCCGTGCCCACACAAGCAGAACCCCCAGTCGAGACCCCGGACCCCATCCTGTCTAGTGATAGCCCATTCACCCCCACCCCCCTCTAGGCAACTTCACAGAACCTTTCCCCAGATTAGGAGCTTAGGGGTGTAGTAGTGGTTACGTGTTGGGCTGCAAACCACAAGGTGAGTGGTTCGAAACCACCAGTGGCTCTGTGAGAGAGAGGAGGCTTTCTATTCATGTGAAGAGTTAACAGTCTTGGAAACCCACAGGGGAAGGGCTACCCGGTGGTATAGGGTCATGGTGAGTCGGCATCTGGTGGCAGTGAGTTTGGCCCTGTTTTGTTCCCCCCCCCCCCCAAATCAATAGGTCTCTGTGAGTCCCAGTGTGGGAGTGATCCCTCCTGAGGAGTCGGTCCCCTTCGTGGTGACCTTGAAGACCTCAGTGCATACCAGCTTCTACAGCGTGGACCTGGTGTGTAAGGTAAAGACCCGTTCCTATGTTTTCTGTAGCAGGAGGTTGGGTGATTCTGAGATCCTCAGATTCCCCCACTGCCGCCTCTGAAAGGGGGGTGGGGGTAGTTCATAGCACAGACCCATGGCAAGACCTGGCTGTGGGCCCCTCAGACCTTGGTCCTATCTCTCCTTGCCCTGGGCCCCAGGTGTACCGGCAGCAGCTCCTGACAAAGCACCACAAGGAACTGCAGAAGTGGAAGGATGAGAAGGCCCGGCAGGAAGTGGAGTTCACCATCACAGATAGGAACATGGAAGTGAGCAGGCCCGGGGCCCCCACAGAGCTTCCTGGCTGGCCTTCCCAGAGCGGAGAGAGGAATGTGCCCAGGTGGTACTGCATGCAAAACTCACTGAGCCCTCCTAAGGGACCAGACTCAATTCACGTTCGCATCTGTCACATGAGACGCTCTGGGTACAGAAGGCGGCCAGAGGCAGCCTGGATGGCACAAGTGCTTCCAGCGGCATAGTGGGGGACGCACTGGACTGCTCGCCACAAAGTCAGCAGTTCAAGCCGCCATTCACTCCTTGGGAGGAAGGCAAGGATTGCAGTTAGTCTGGGAAACCCATTGGGGCAGCCCCACCCTCCTCTACAGGGCGGCTGCGAGGTGGCCTTGACTCATGACAGTGAGTTTGGTCGGACTATATTCAGGCATAGGGGACCCAGGGAGAGCAAGACAAAGCTCTTCCTCTGACAGGAGAGCATGGGGTGGTGGTTTGGGGGGCAAGCTCTAGAAGCAGCCTCATATGGGATCCTGGTTTGGACAAGTTTGAACACTGTGATCTTGGTCGAGCCATTTCATTTCACTTCTTTGTTCCTTGAGCTGTAAAACAGGGGCACTGTGACACCTGTGGTTGGTTGCCAGCCAACGCAAAGACGGCACATAGATGGAGTCTTGGCCATGGCCATGGCCATGCCACTGATTGGCCAAGCTGGTGATGGCTAATGAGGATTCATTGTAGCCTTCTCGTTTGTACATTTAAATGTTTCCCTCTGACAAAGGTTACAAATAGACCTTTGTCTAAAGCATATTTTCTTTTTATTTATTTATTTATTTATTTAGGCATCACTGCCCTGGTGGTGGGAGTATGAGGCCCAGCCTTTGCTCCTGTGAGCGGAAATTGAACCTCCATCCCAGTGGGCCAGTGGGCCGCAGTCCTGCGCACAGCCACGACACCACCGGGGCTCAGCCTAAGGCATATTTTCAATGGGAACTTTGTAATACTAACTCTGTTTACAAAGGGAGGGTGGTGAGGACAAAATGATTTGACACTCACACAGGTAATATGCATAAAGGGGCTCGACCACCCGGGGAGCTTCCGTGAAGCCTGGGCTCTGCGCACTGGGGTTGGAAAGGGCGATGGAACCGTGAGACAATTTCGTCCTCCCTCCTCCCCTGAACGTCTTCACCCTGATCACCTCCGAGCTCCCCACACGAAGTCCTCCACAATGGGGTGGGGAGACACTGCTCCCTGGCGAGGCTCTGGCTTAACCAGGAATGCAAGTTCTTCCTTGGGGGCATGAGAGCAAGGATTTCCACAAGAAGCTGAATAAGGGGGGATGATGCCTCGGCCTGTCTCCCTGAGGAACATCAGGCACAAGAGTCAGTATCCCTGGGGCTGCCTCCAGGTGCTGGGTCAAGGTGCTCCTTGCCATTCCTTCCTTGGAGCAGCCAGATCATCTGTTAAGGTTAAGGGCCACCTTCCAGTCCAATATAGCCCTCGGGGAGTGGGGCCTAGAGTGGGGTTACAGCGGAAAGTGGGGCAGGGCAGGGCCAAGAGGACACAGAGGTTCCTGCATTTGCTTCATGCTCAGGCAGCCACCACCCGCCCATACTGTGTCCTCCGTGGGTCAGCAAGTTGGGTAGGAAGCGGGGGAGGGAGGCCGTCTGGTTGGGGGCTCTCGCCATCCTAAGCAGGGCTCTGTCTGCTTCCACAGAGAAAAGTGTACTGCACAGCCTGTGCGCCGGTTAGGAAATACAAGGTGAGGCTACGAGCCCCAGGATCCTCTCCTTGGGGTCACTTGGAAGACTCCTCGCTCACTCCCAGAGCGCATGCCCTAAAAGGGAGATACAATCACAACAGGGGGTGGAGGCCATCCCCTACGTCATTCAAGAGGTCTGCTTGAGGGAGGGGCTGGACCAAGGTGCCTCAAACCCTGTCTTCCATGCCCCCCTTCCCAAAGACACTGCCCCCCATCAAGAACCAGCCGCCCCTCACCCGGCCTGCCAGCTGGCACCTACAGATCCCGAGGGAGGAGTCCTCCTGGCCATGTCCCGAGCCGCCCGTGCCAGGCGTGCTCAACCTGAACCTCACTGCCCGCACCCATGCCACCGACTCCTTCCTGGCCAACTTCTACTCCGAGTTCCCCTGCCACTTCCTGCACAGGTGAACACCCGGGTCGGGGGCACGGGGCAGGACTCTCCTCCTTCCTGACCACCACCCCTCCTCCCCACCCGCCTGCCCCTGCCAGCACTTGGACTACCCAGCCCCGGCCTTTGGGGAGGGGTTGGAGTAAGTGCACGGGCAGCGGGACTCACCGTTGGGCAGGGTGGGGCTCAAGAGGTTTCATGACTGCAGAGGGTCCATCCTTCCAAGGAGAGGGACAAAGAAGGCAGGGACCCCCAGGGGAGCCTCCTTTGAAGTACTTGGGGTGCCCTTCATTCATCTTCTTTCCAACTTAAAGCCTCCCTGAGGGCTGCTTTGGGTCTGGTTCTGCCTATAGTGCCATCGCCTCCGGGTTGAGGCGGCCCCAGACTCATCCAGGTCCTCATACTCCGCCCCCCAGGGAACTGCCGAAGAAGAAGCCCCCTGAAGAAGACTTCACCTCTGACAACTGGGACTCTGTGTCCAAGCAGGAGAAGGTGCTCCTCATAGACTGTCTCACTATCATCATCAGGTACCCGCACATCTCCTGGACCCTTGTCCCCACCCTCCCATCGCTCCAGCTCTCATGCTGGGTCTGCCCGCGGCGCCTGAAGGTCCAGCCTTCTTTTCCTGCGTAGCACTTCTTCAGAAGATCTCATCACCTCCTGGGATGGTGTCTGGAGGGAATCCTGAGGGTTTCGTCTTAAGTTCGACCCCATTCATAGCCAATGAGTTTGGGCTTTGGACCTTCATTAGGGTCATCCTGTCCTCCTGACTCCGCCTCCACCATGTAATGTTACCTGCAAGCATCCACAGAGATGCATTCCACTGCAGAAGCGCGCGAGGGCTTTCTCCACCTAGCACCTGCTTGAGGACGGGCTGGGGACCCCTACACAAGGGATTTCTTGTCTCTCTACCGCACCAGGGGTCTGTTAGAGGACAAGAACTTCCACGAGGCTGTGAACCAAAGCCTGGTGGAGCAGGTGCCTTACTTCTGCCAGTTTTGGAACGAGCAGTCGGCCAAGTTCATGGCCAAGAGGAGCAGCCCGCACTTAGTCCCGTTCCTGTCTCCACCTTCTGAAACCTGGGAGGAACGGAAAGGCAAGGAGCCAGAGGATTTAAAGCTGAAGCTGAGGAGGAGGGGAGAAGGGGAGGAGGAGGAGCCAGAGGAAGAGGAGGAGCAGGAGGAGGAGGAGGAGGAGGAGGAAACAGAAGAGGAAGAGGAGGTGGAAGAGGAGCAGAAGCTGACCAGAGAGGAGCTGGAGGAGGAAGTGCTAGAGGTGAAGGAGGAGAAGCTGGCCTGGATGGGGATGGAACCCACACTGCATGCTGGGTCCCAAGAGTCCCCGCAGAGGCAGTGGCAGCAGCAGCTGAAGGCCATGATGAAGGAGGAGCAGAAGCAGGACGAGAAGGAGGCCATCAGCCGGTGAGCGGCAGGGCCCACCCAGGTCACGGTTGGGAAAGGCCTGTCTGCACCAGGACCCAGGACACACCAGGAAGCTGGGCGGGTACCTGAGAGCGGCGAATCGGGGCCCATCTCAGCCCTCGGCCACCCCCAGGTTGGTTGTTTAAGGCCGATTCAACAGCAAGCCTGAGCGGTGAGGTCTGGTGAGGGTTTTTCCCCACAGAGAGCCCACTGCTCCCCTTGGATCAGCTGTGCCACTTAACCACTGTCCTGAGACCACACAGCCATCTCTGGGGCAATAGACATCTTTCTCATGCAGAGGCTGGTGGATTTGAACCGCCAACCTGTGGTTAGCAGCCCAGGGCTTCACCTACTGTGCCACTAGCACTCTCTAGGCAGGGTGGCCGGCACCTATTAAACGGACTTCTACAGCCAGGAGAGAAATAGGGCTGGCTTGCTCCACCTTTTTTTGCCCCTTCAAGTCAGGCAGGACCTTTCCCCAGACCTGGACCTGGGATGCGGAGTTGGGTTGGCCCAAGTTTGAACCTTACCACTTGGGCCAGCAGCAGGCCACACTTGGGAGTGTGTCCAGTTAGAGCGAAGATACCCCACGGCGCTGGGGAGCAGTGGGGAGGGTGTTCGAGGCCCTGCCCCCGCTCCCTCTCTTGGCCCGCCCGCCCGCAGGCTCCCCGCCTTCACCAACCTGCAGGAGGAGCTGCTGGAGAACATCATCCAGAACATCCTGGTGGAAGCGAGTCGCGGGGAGGTGGTGCTCACCTCGCGGCCGCGCGTCATCGCCCTGCCGCCCTTCAGCGTGACCAGGTGGGGGCGCGCGGGCCAGCCGGCGTTGGGGGCGGCAGCCTCCGGTGGCAACCGCGTGCTCACCCCTCCACGGGGCTTCCTGTCTCCCAGGGCAACCACCCCAGACCCGCTGCCGCAGATCCCGTCGCCGCCACCGCGGCAGCCAGCGGAGGAGACCCGCCCGGCCCATCGGCCGGCCACCCTAGCCCCGCCGCCGCCCCCTCTGCCCAGCCCCTCCCAATAAAGCACCTAGTCCCTGCCACCGAGTCCCTGACTTTATTTCCCCGGCGCTGCTCAGAGAGGGACGGATAGTGGCGGGCTGGATGGCCCTCGAGGACCCCGGGGGCCGGGTGACGCGAAATGCGCCGTCCTGCCCCGCCCCGCTGCGGGCAACGTCCTCGGGTCCGGCGGCTGGCCACGGACTCCGGCTGGTCAGTGGAGGGCGCTCGGGCGCGCGCTTGGCTAGCCTTCGTCCGTGGGCACGCACCGAGGGCCAGGCTGGCCTGCGCTGGAGGTGGTCGCGAGGTGGGGCGGTTCCAGCCCGGAGGCTCGTCACCCCCGCATCCGCCGTTCTCTGGGTCAGAGGAACTGCCAAGAAGTCGGATGCGGGGCTGGGGGTGGGGGTGTGGAGGGTCAGGAGTGGGGGACATCCAAGCAGCTGTGGAGGGCACGGCCTAGAGACCCAATAGCAGACCACTACCCCGCAAGGGACGCCCAAGGTGAACTGGAATCCCCAGACCCGGGTCTGCCCTACCAGGGTACCCACCCCGTCCTCCCAAACCTCCCTCCCGGGCAGCCTCTGCCTTCCACTGCTGGCTCCTCCCTGCCACCACCACCACCCCCAGCAGGTGGGTGGAAAAGCGACATCTGGTGTTGTTCCAGAGGCGCCCAGGTCTCGGCCCCCCCCCACACCTCCCCACCCCCGCCAAGGCCTCGGAGGAGGGGGGGGGGCGGGGGGCTCCGCCTCCTCTGAGTCAATATTTGCCCAGGGCAAACGGGCGCCTGGACAGGTGTGAGGGAGCGAGCGCGTCCAGGGGCGGGAGCTGCGGGCCGTATAAGAGCGCGCTGAGCTCCGGCCGCCGCACAAGCTCGGGGCGGGGACCGGACCTGGGACGCAGCCCTGCTGGGCCGGGCCGGCCGAGGGAGCAGGAAGGGAGGGAGGGACGGGCGCGCACCTGGGCTGGCCGCCTGGGCCACCGACGTGTCACTGCCGACGCGTGCAACTGCGCGCCCGGTGTGGGTGGCGGCCGGCCGATCGCTGGGCCGCGCCTGCGCCCGCGGACGAGGAGGACCCGACGATCGCCCACCGAGGGCCCCCGGCCCGGCCCCGGGCCCTCCGCTCCCGCCCCGCGACGAGCCCCTCGCACAAACCGGACCTGAGCGTTTTGTTCGTTCGGCTCGCGTGAGGCAGGGGCGGCCACTCAGCACCCGCCCGGGGCCAGCCGCACCGCCACGCAGGCACCTGTCACCTTCGCCGCCGCCGCTGCCGCCAGAGGAGTCGCCCCAGCCCGGGCGCCGTTCCCCAGGGAGATCCGGCTCCCATCCGGCCCCACCCGGCTGCGGCTGCGGGGCCCTGGGCCTGGGCTGTCAGACCTGTTCCTGGTAATCCAGGCCAGCAGGCTCCAAGGGACAGAGGGGGGGGGGGGGTCTTGCTGCTGAGTCTTCTGTGCCCTTGGACAAGTCATTTCCTTCCCCCTCCCTTCTCGTTTTTTCCACTGGCATAGTGAGGGGCTGCTCTGGCCATGGCAGCCCCTGCCCCATCCTGATTCTCCGGCTCCGCTGGCCCTGGAAAGATGGACCCCTGGAGAGGGACCCAGAGAGGCTGGGTGGTGTGGAAACACTAGATGGGGGAGGGAAGGGGAGTCAAGGACCAAGATGGACTGAGTCTGTTTCTACAGGCAGACAGGCAGACTCAAGGGAGAAGCACAGGGGAGACAGTCCTTGCCTGACTAGACCCAGCAGCACAGGACAGTCTGGAAGCCCCACAGCCACCACCCAGCCCCCACCCCCCACCTTTGGAGGAGTCCAGACAGGTCTCAGTGACCCAGGTCATTAGCCACAATCCAAACCTGGCACAGACCATCTCACCTTCCCGGTTACCCCAAGTGCTAGGTCTAAGCGGTGGGGGAGGGTCCCCAGGCCCCAGGCCCCTAATCTCCTGCTTGGAGAGCTGAGTGTCTGGCCAGTGCCTCCACAAGTGCCCCTCCATCTCCTCCCAGTGCCTGAGGGAGGATACAGGGAGGGGGGACTGAATCCCACACCCAGGCAGAGACATCCCCCCCCCCACACACACACACGCAGACAGAGGGGCGCCAGGGCCAGAAGTCACAGTCCCCTCCTGCTTCTGGAGTCACTGGCTTGTCCCCTTAACCAACACCCACTCCACACTGAAACCCCTCACCCCTACCCGCAGGCCCGCAGGCACAGCTGAATGCTTGGCTGGGAGAAAGAAGAGGGAGGGGGAGTGCTCCCAGGTCCTGTTGTGGGGGGAGGGCCCTGCAGCTGGGCCCTATGTGAAGGAGAATATGTGTTGATGCCTGGGTCCTCTGACCAGGCCTTGCTTCCTGCCCGAAGATGGGTGGTCTGTGAGCCAGGGGTCCTTTGCTCTCCTCCCCTGGTCAAAGCTGGGGGGGAGGGGGAGTGGAAGCTCCCTGGCTAGGATTCTAGACCCCAGAGCTGCATAATCAAGAGGTTTCCCACAACCACCACAAACCAATCAGTGGGCTAGGGTCTGCCCTGCTGACTGACAGAGCTTCAGCCCTCTCCCAGGGGCTACACCCCCACATCAAGGCCTGCATTTTCCTCCCATGACCAGGGATCTGGCCCCATCCAGGCCCCTCCTTCCCTGCCTGGCTGGGGTGGAGTCTCCAGGCGCCTGGCAGGCCTGCAGGTGCAGAGCTAGGGGGGTTCAGCAGCTGGTGTGCGAGGCACACCCCTCCCCCTCCTGCTCAAAGCCTGGGTCTGCTTCCTGTCATCCCTGTCAATGCCCTGATGAGGGAGGGGGCAGGTGGCTCTGGGACACCATCAGAAAGCAAGAGAGATGGGGGAAGGAAAAGAGGGCAGTCTGGGGGGTGGGGGGGTGGGGAAGAGACACTGGGGAGGTTTCAGGGCCCAGAGAGGCTACAGAGTGAGAGCAAGAGACATAGAGGGTCTGATGACCAGAGTGACACCAAACAGGACACACAGACACGATGTGAGATAGGTCGAGGGATTGGAAGGTGTGGAGAGGAGCTGGGCACAGTTTGGGGTGGGGGTGGGGAACAACTACATGAAATCAGCCCCTCTCCCACCCCACATCCAGCCAGCCGCCTCCTGGCTGACCCTCACTCAAGGGGGCGCATGTGTTGTGCAAGCAGAAGTGCCCCCTGAGGTTTTCTTGGCTGGGACCTTTCTGAAGTCAATCACCAGGCCTTTCTTCCAAGGCCCCTCCCTCGGACTGTCAACCTTTGGGTCAATAGCCTGGCACTTAACTGTGCCACCCTGGGACTCCACCCACAGGAGGAGAAATAAGTGGCTTCTGTCTAGGCTGTAAATGGGGACAACCTGGGATGCATAAAGGCACAATATGAGAAGAGGAGAAAATAAGCTCCCCTGCCCCTGACCAGGCTTTGGGGACTCTGAACAGAGAGGGCCTCAGATTTGACTCCATCCCTCCTCCTCTCTCTCCTGGTCACACTGCCAGCTGTGGCACCACCTGCCCTGCCCCCCCCTCCCCCATTGGTCCCACCTGAGGGCTTCCGGGCTTGGAGGCTGCAGGGCCTGTGTCTAGTGGGGACATAGAGAGGGGTGGCACCGGTGGGGGCTCATACTCAGGTGCTAATCCCCATCCAACCACTGCAGTCCCCAGGCCTCATTGACCTTCTTGGAGATTAGTCCCCATGGTGACTGGGCCAACTCGCTCCTGGCTCTGACTGGGCGAGGTTGGAGGAGGCAGAGGTTGGAGGGAGGGGTGGTGGTGAGGGAGGAAGCTTCTTGAGGCCTCACAGGACCAAGGGCTGGGAGGCCCCTCAGGATCACCAGACAGCTGAGTGGTCCCTGTAGGAGCAGAGGCTCCCAGAGGGGGAGGGACTGGGCAGGAGGAACATCACAAACCTCCCGAACTTTCTTTAGGCCTCTACTCCCAAGGGGCCTGTGCAAGAACAGAGGACAGCAGGGCTCCCCCCTCCCCTTCCCTGGCCCCCAAAAGCAAGATCATGGGCGGTGTGGCTTGCCTGGGGAGAGGTAGGCAGGGGTCCCCTTCTGACTTCTAGGCTGGCTTCCCAGGGCTAGGTGTGGGAAGGGAGGGCAGGGGCCTACCTTGATGTCTTCAAGACCTCCCCCCTGCCCCACCAGGTCCAGCCCATAAAGGGCCAGAGAGAAACATCCAACAAAGCCAAGCATAACCACAACACAGTAACTGCAAATCCTCTTGTTTATTGTCGTCACACTGCTGGCCAGCTCTGGGCCGGACATGCATTTACATCTTGCGGACTGACTGCTCTGTCATCACAGAGAGCTTTGATGGTGCACGGGGTTACATGTTGGGCTGTTAACCACAAGGTGAGCAGTTCAAAGCCCCCAGCTGCTCTGCAGGGGAAACCTGACATGTTCTACTCCCATAAAGAGTTTCAGTCTTGGAAACCCACAGGGGCAGTTCCACCAGTCCTGTAGGGTCCCGGTGAGTCAGATCCCCCTCTGTGGCGGTGAGTTTCATCGCCTGGGTTTGCCTCTATCATGTCCGTCCTGGCCCCCCACCTTCACAGAGGGGGAGACGGAGTCTAGTGCAAGTCTTTCCGGCTCATAAACAGGAACAGGAACACCAAGATGTGAAGCCATACAGTCCAGCCCGCACTTTAACCCCTTGGTGTCTGCACCCCAACAGGTGGGTGACAGGGACAGAGGGGCTTCTCCAGGTGATCACCCCTGACAGTGCGTGTGTGAAACACACAGCAAGTCACCTGACACAGGCGTGTGGTGAGGGGCTGTCACGTCAGCTCTGATGGACTCTCAGAGACCCCACAGATGACCAAACACATCACTGCCCCACCCTGCACCCCATTGTTGCAGCCAGCACGGAATAGTACCAATGATAACTCAGACCAATAATGGATGGCCATACACCTGTCCTGACATCGTGTGACTGTTGGTGTTGCCGTGGAAGTACCGAGGACAAGCCTGTCCATCTGGGACGTGTGGGCTTGCACACCTGTGCTGTCTCCATCTCACCTGGTTCACTGACTGGGAGGGTGGGCAGAGGGGGAACCTGTCCCCCTCCGCCCCTGGGTGGGGGCCAGCTTTCCATCTCCACTGGGAGTCGGGACCATGGGAGAGGTTTCCTTCATAATGAGAGAGAACGATGGACCTGCGTGGGGATGGGGGAGTAGGGCCCCCAAGGATGTACCTTTTTGGAGCCAGCTGTTGTACACTGACAGCCAGAGCTGAGCGGATCTCTGCACTGTCCTTATCTTGGTCTCCCAGGAGACCAGATGAGCACAGCCCCAGGGAAAGTGCTCTTTCCCCAGTGTCAACCTCCAGACCTGGGTGGGGGTGGGGAACAGAGACACAGCCCTGGGAAGGAGGGGCAGAGGAAGGCAGGGTTGGGAGCTGAGGGAGGAGGGCAACAGGCTCTCCATTTGCATCTTCAGTCCCCAAAGTGCTGAGTGATTTCCCAGTGAAATGAGGGGCGAGGTGCGGGGGCTGACTCGGTGAAGAACACTGTACTGGCCACGACTGTTGTGCTGGACAGCGTCCTCCAAGTGCCACTCCATAGGAGGGAACTGAGGGGGGGTGCTTCTCAGGGTCTATATGGGGGAAAGAGACCTGGAGGGCTGAGGATTGAGTCAGGTGAGAGCTTCTTGGTGGGGAATCAACGTGCCCCCGCGAGGGTGAGGGGCATTTGAAGACCTCACTGAGGGCACTTAGGATTGAGTCAGGGCTTCTCTGCTGGACCTGATGGTAGTTCTCTGTGCTGGTGGGCTTAGGGAAGCGTGTGAGTGGGGGACCCCCCGGATTTCAAGGGGCGGGGTCAAAGAGCCATCTATGAGATGGAGGGTCAGGTGGGCTTTAGGAGAGTAATGAGAACACAGTGTGGTTTCCAGGTTTCTTTGAGGTGCAGATCTGGGCATCCTGGAGGGGGGGGTGTTGTCTCCCTAACTCCCTCCTCTGTTCTCAAGGCTGAGAGCCATGGGTGTGGAGGAGGCAGGGGTGAGGGTGCTGAGCTGGCAAACAAAGCCACCTGTGCCTCCATCCTTCAGGAAGCTGTGCAAGCCACGGACCCAGCAAAGCAAACAGCAGCAGCTGCTGGGGGCTGGGATTGGCCTCAAAGGAGGTTGGGAAACCGGGGGCCGGGGGCCAGGGGGAGAGTGGGGTGGACTGGGGCGGGGTCCATGGTACAGAGAAGAAGAGCCATGGGGTCTCATTTCCGCACACCAGCCAGCCCCCATCTCCCCCCAGCCTTCCTGATGTCTTCCCTCCTCAGACCCTTTCTCAGTCAGGGGCTGCCCAAAGCCAGAAAGGGTCTTTTCTTCTCGGAGAGAGCAGGTTTCTGGGCTAGTGGACCCCTGGCCGGGTAGTTGAGCATGCCCACTCCTGAGAGGTGGTGCAGACAGGTGTGATGATAGACCCTTGGACTGGACTTTCTGGGTGGGCAGTAGACTCTACAGACCATCCTTACCCTGGGGACACTGAGGCGCTTGAGGAGGTGAGAGGTGGGTCAGTGCCCATAGTTACTTAATGTCAAGCTAAGATCAGCGCTGCCAGCGGCCTCCCGCTCACGCAGAGCCAGCTCCTCTCTCTCGAACCTGGAGCTCAGCGGCTCAACCCTGAACATCACGTACACTGCTGCGGAATCCCGTCCTCTGACCACCAACTGCACTAGAAGGGACCCATGGGCGCCCCCAGGCCCTAACCTGGAGGCAAATAGAGCGTGCAGCCGCAGACACCCTCCTGCGCCCTGTGGACCAGCAACGTCTCAGCCTCCCACCCAGCTCGCTCTCCCTGCCCCGCCCCGCCCCGCCCGGCCCCGGCACTCCCGCTCTCCGGCCAGCGCGGCTCTCTTCCGCCTCCCGGTGGCCAGATCCGGGATTAACTGGCGTAGCCGGAGATCAGTCCCCACCCCTTCTTGTGACCCTGTCTAGAACCCCACAGGTGAAAGGGAGGCCAGGGAAGGGCCAGGGGTCCAGGTGGCTAGGGCTGGTTCTTACGCACTGTAATTTGGACCCCTGCCCTGTGAGCTGGGGTGGGGGAGGAGGATTACACCCTATTTGTTCAATCCCCATAGGGCCCTGTTATGACACAAACCCTCCCATGGAACTCTCCCCTCACCCCACAGCCAGTTCCCAGAGCTGTGATGCTAGCCCTCACCTGCAGCAGCACGGGGTGGGGTGAGGTCTCACCCACAATTCCTTACCGTGAAGGGGAGGGGTGAGAGGGGCAAGACTCTTGCCTCCCTCAGGCTCCTACCGCTAGCTTTGGATGGAAGCTCAGACTCACCGCGACCGGAGAGGACACTGCAGAAGTGTCCCTGTGAGCTTCCAAGACTGTCACTCTTGACAGGAGTAGAAGCCCGGCCTTTCTCTCATGGATCCGCTGGTGGTTTTGAACTGCTGACTTTTAGGTGAGTAATCCAGTGCATAAAGACAACGTCCCAGGGGTCGAGGGGCGGATGAGTAAACACACACACACACACACACACACACACACACACCCCAGAGAATGTTCTCCACAGTCTCCTTCCCCCCTGTGTGGTTCTATTCAGCCTACATTCTCAATACTGCTTGAGGACAATAGCCCAGGACACAACCGACCCAGTCCTGGCCCTTGAATAGCGTATCTCCTGTACTAGCGAGGCACTCCGCACTATATGGAGGCCCCTCTTCTGGGCAATGGGATAGGGGAGGGCCAAAAGGACTCTCAGCTCAGCTTGCCCTTCTGTCCTCTTTGCCCTGAGGATTCGACCACAGAGGGCTCTTTTGGGGGGAAAGCCTGGGTTTGTTCTTCTGCCCTGCTGCTCCGCCACGCGAGGTGGGGGGGTTGGTGGTGGCAGCAATGACCAGGATTTGCCGCAAGGCGGCGCAGGGCACAGGCAACGTGCCCCCCCCCCCCCCCAACACACACACACCAGCCTGGCTGCAAAACGCTCAGGAATCATACTCAACAAGCTCGCTAAAAGCCTTGGAAAAGTCGTTGCTGTACCTTAAGGCAGCCTGATCTGGCCTGCTCCACGGCCTTCATGGAGCTCGGGAGACTGCAGGGGAGGAGGGGGGAACAGGCGGGAGCCCAGTCCGACAGGCCGACCTGCGCTCTGGCTGCAGATCCTCCCGCACACGCAAGCCAGAACCTTTGCTCCTGGCGTCCTCTGGACCCGGCCTCCTCTATTCTCACATGAAGAGCCTGTGTCCCACACGCCGAGGACAGGGCCTAGAGGGCCCGCGAGGTCAACTGGACTTGGTGACTGAAGGCAGCAGGCTCTTAAACAAAGGTGCAGAGATGCCACCCAGAAGAGGTGGGGTTGAGGTGCACGGGAGCAAGGTCCGCGCGGCCTCCTCGAGTCTGGGAGGTCTGGAGGGGGTGCGTGCTACTGAGCGGACTCAGAGCACAGACAAGAAGCGTGCAGTAAGCTCTGGAGGAGGTGCCCCCTAGCTTTCCATTGTGATCCACGCCAGGCGGGTGGGGGGGACCCTGCAGTCGGCCGCTGCTGCGGGCCCGCTGACTCAGTTGAGCTCAGCCCCCACCAGGCAGTGGTAGGGCGCGCGCGCGCACAAGCTCGCGGGTTGGGGGTGGGGGGCGTTTAAAGGCCTGGTGCCTGTCCGGGCGCGCACCCTCTCTTAGCCGATGGGTGCTGCCCTCCCTGCCTTGGGCTCCAGCAGCCACAGGGAGAGCCGCCTGCCCTGGCCTCTCCTGGGACATCTGTCTCCTCTGCCCAAAGTGGCATGGGCCCCACGTCCGCCTGCTCACGCTCTGGGAAGGCGAGGACTTCCAGGGTCGCTGCTGCTGGCTGCTGAGCGACGGCGCCAGCGTCTGAGAATGCTGTGGCCCGAAGCAGGTGCGCTGGGTCGGGGTGGAAAGCGGGACGTGAGTGCTGCTCGGCCGGGCTCGACTACACGTAGGGGCAGGAGGAGCGGTCCCCTGGCTCCTCAGACTCAAGTTGGGGGTCTGGGTCCTCAGACTTAAGTCCTGAGCGAGACCCAGCGATGTGGCAAACCCCACGGTCTGGTAAGGTTCTACAAAGCATGCAAAATCCAAGGGCTCAAACTCCTGCCATCAGATCGATTCCAATGCACAGCGATGGGGTAGGAACAGGGAGAACTGCCCCAATGAGTTTCTGAGACAATGACTCTTTTGTTTTGTTTGTTTGTTTGTGTGTGTGGGTGTAGGAAGCCCAGCCTTGCTCCTGGAGAGCTGCTGCTGGATTTGAACCTGCAGCCCCGCACACACCACTATACCATCAGGGCTCAGCCCAACAATGACTCTTTAGAGGGGCAGAAAGCCCTTTCTTTCTCCCGGAAGTTCAAAGATCAGTTGGTGGTGTCTGACCGCTGACCTTTAGATTAACTCCTGCACCTCAGGGTTCAAAGGGTAGAGAACAGTACTGCCCCCAACAGAGTTCCCTCTGGGCTCAACCCAGGGAGGGGTTCAGGGTAGGGACGCTGTCTCCTAAAGCTTTTCTCCGAGCACTTACGCCGGCAGGCCTGGGCTTTGTGTAACTAAAGAAGCTTACCCCTTCAGTCTGGCTCACCCCAGGCTTGCAGAGCCCAGCTTGGGACCGAGGAGAGCCTGTCCACATAGCCCCCACCCTACCCCTGCCACTACAAGTAGGGAACCCAAAAGTCAGTCATAGAGCCCTTGAAGGGTTTCTTTGGTTGCACTTTGAACCTGAGAAGCACTTCCAACTTAAAGGCTGGGCTCAGAAAGCTGGGCCCCTGAGCCGCTGAGAGCAGTGGGCTGGTGTCTTCTCTGTCCAGATGGGCCGGGTGGGCCACCTGGTGGGCATGCTAAAGGGAAGGCTGATGAGTTTCTGAACCTTGTCCATCTCAGTGAGCAAGAGAGAGGGGAGATGGAGCTGAGACAGGGGTCCCCAGTTCCTTTCCTCCTTCCCCAGATGAGTGGACTTCGAGTATCCTGACTTCCAAGGACAGCAGTTCTTCCTGGGGAAGAGTGGCTCTCGGCTCTGGAGCTCCTGAAGCGGCGGTAGCGACCTCCACAATGACCTGCCGCTGTCCTTCCGGCCGGTTCTCTGTGCAGTGAGCGCTGCGAGCGTTGGCTCCCCCTCCTCCGCTGCTCCCTAGCTCCAGGCTCCGTGCTCGCAGCGGTGCACGGAGCTGTGCGCACAGCCTGTGGACGGATGGGAGAGGCGCCACTTCTCTCAGCTAGAGGGCACGCAGGGGGTCGAGATGGATGGTGGGAGTCGGAAAGCGGTCCGCAATCAGCACCACGGACAGCGCCACGGCCGCGGAGCTTCCTCTCAGTGCCCGGGGAGGCCCAGGTGGCTGCTTTTCGTTAGCCCACAGGCAGGTGTGACTCCTGGACTCAGAGGGGTAAAGTGACTTGCCCAGACACACAAGGGCTAGCATGAGGATGAAACTTGAACTCAGACCAGGGAGGGGGGTGGGGGGGAAAGAGGGAGAGAGAGATTTTGTTACGATATGAGAGTGAAACAAGAATGAGACCAGGGATGATCAAGGTTCCGTGTGTGTGTGTGGGTGTGTGTGTGTGTGCGCAGTTGATACACAGGAGAGGTGGGCAGCACTCTCCAGTGTACAGTGAGGTCTGGAGAAAGGGGGAGGCAGGGAGCAAGTGCCCACCCAGCCTTGCCGAGGGAAGGACCTGGAGGTGGGCCAATCAAACAAGATCTGCTGCAGATGGCCTGACTGGCCTGTAGGTTGTGACCCTGCCATCTGGTCCCCTTAGCTGGGCCCAGCCCTGCTGGACATGCTGGGGCCCTGTTGTAGTAAATGGGTCGGATTCTCTCCGGACCTCTTATTCCCCCCTGCAAAACAGATGTCCTCTAGATGCTCTCCACCCCCAGACTCTCCACCTCAGCCCAAACCTCCTGGAGGGGCTGGACGGGGGCCTCCGAGCATTCAGCTAGCCAGGGAGTTTGTGGGGTGAGCTGAAGGAGTACTGGTGGAGATCCAAGCGGGGCTGCTCAGCTTCTCTTGGGCAGTGGGCTGGCGGAGTGAGGCTGTGGATAAAGCCATCCACACCTCCTGGCAAGTCCTGACCCCTCCCACTTTCCTGTGCTTCAGGGACACAGCCACAGGCAGCCCAGTGACCTGGTTGGAGGGGAGAGAACTTCCAGGGCTGCAGACTTGAACTCACAGATAACTACCCCTCCCTGGCTGCCATGGACTGGGCCAAGAAGGATGAAAGAGACAGCAGTTGTCAAGGATTTCATTTACCTGGATCCATAATCAATGCCCCTGGAAGCAGGAGTCCAGAAATTTTTTTTTTGGGGGGGGGGAGGCATCACTGCCTCTGGTGGTTGTGGGCGCTACCTAGTGCTGCTCTTGAGAGTCGCTGCTGGATTTGAACCGCCAAGCCTGCGGGCTGCAGTCCCACACTCAACCACTTATGCCACCGGGGCTCAGCCCAAGAGTCCAGAAATTAAAAGATGAATTGCATTGGACAAATCTGCTACAAATGGAGGGGGGGGGCATCACTGCTCTCCGGTGGTGGGAGTAGGAGGCCCAGCCCCACTGCTGGAATTGAACCTCCGTCCCAGTGGGCCGCAGTCCCGCGCACAACCACTACGCCACCGGGGTTCAGCCCAATCTCTTTAAAGTGTTAAAGAGCAAAGATGTCACTTCAAGGACATTGGTGTGCCTCACCCAAGCTATGAGAGTTTTAATTGTCTTATGTGCTTGCAAGAGCTGGATTTAAGGAAACCCAAAGAAGAACTGATGGGTTTGAATTATAGTCTTGGTGATGAATATTAAATATACCACCAAGTGCTGCAATCCTCTCTGTGTTTATCGGTTGCTTATGTTTATCGGTTGTTTATCGATAAGCATGATGTTGCTTATCGGTCCAGTGTGGGGGTTTTTCCTCCCCTCTAATGTGGAGATGTAATCCATAGTGAAGGTTGTAGCTTTTATCTTCGTCACTAAGCACTTGAGTCCTCTCCACTTGCAGCAAGCAAAGTTGTACTATCTGCATAGTACATGTGGCTAATGAGTCCTCCTCTGATCCTAACGCTGTCTCCTTCATATGGTCCGGTTTCTCTGATTGTTTGCTCAGCATAGAGTGAATAAGTAGGATGAAACAATATAATCCTGGGCTGAGCCCCGGTGGCGTAGTGGTTGTGCGCGGGACTGCGGCCCACTGGGATGGAGGTTCGATTCCAGCAGTGGGGCTGGGCCTCCTACTCCCACCGCCGGAGAGCCGTGATGGCCAAAAAGAAAAAAATACAATCCTGACATGCAGCTTTCCTAATTTTAATCCATGAAGTTCAAATGACTGCCCCTTGGTTTATGTACAGGTTTCTCATAAGCATCATTAAATGTTCTGCAATATCCATTCTTCATAATATCGCCCATAATTTGTTATGATCCACACAATCAAACACCTTTGCACAGTCACCGGAACACACGTCAACGTCCTTCAGGTGTTCTCTGCCTTTAGCCACGATCCATCTGATCAGCAACGATATCCTTCATTTCATGTCTTCTTCTGAACCTAGCGACTTATGAGGTGGGCTGCTGACCACAAGTTCAGCAGTTCAAACCCACCAGCTGCTCCTTGGGAGAACAAGGAGGCTTTCCGCTCCGATAAAGATTCCCAGCCTCAGAAACCCTCTTGCGATGATTGAACTGTTGAATTTCATGATTTGTGAATTACATGGCAATAAAACTGATTAAAAAAAATTTTTGGGGGGGGTCATCACTGCTCTCCGGTGGTGGGAGTAGGAGGCCCAGCCCCACTGCTGGAATTGAACCTCCGTCCCAGTGGGCCGCAGTCCCGCGCACAACCACTACGCCACCGGGGCTCAGCCCTGATTAAAATATTTATAACCTCAGAAACCTAAGCCACTCTTCCACTATGTCCTATAGGTCATGCTGAGAATCAATGTAAGGGCAGTTGCTCTTTGTCTTAATATGGCTTGAATTTTGTTCCATGGAATTTTATTTTCATCCAGTGTTAATGATATTGTTCAATAATTCCCACACTCCATTCGATCATCTGTCTTTGGAATAGGCACATACATGGAGCTCTTCCAGTCTGCTGACCAAGTACCTGCCTCCCACATTTCTCAGCATGGCCAAGTGATTGTTTCCAGTATTGCATCCTGTTGTTGAACCCTTGCAATTGGTATTCGCCAACTCCTGGAACCCTGTTTTCCCCCAGTGCCTCTAGTGCACCATGGACTTTCATCGATATCATGGGTTCCTGACCATCCTGAAATGCTTGGCACCGTGACTCTGTATTCCTTTTGTTTTCCCAGTATTGTTCAGTATTTTGCCCATAGAATCCTTCACTATTTCAACTCTAGGCTTTAATTTTTTTCTCTCTAGTGCATTCAGCTTAAAAAACCCTTTGGTTGGGGCTGAGCCCCGGTGGTGTAGTGGTTGTGCGCGGGACTGCGGCCCACTGGGATGGAGGTTCAATTCTAGCAGCGGCTCCACAGGAGCAAAGGCTGGGCCTCCTACTCCCACCACCAGAAGGCAGTGATGCCCCCCCCCAAAAAACCCCTTGGTTTTCTAACTCTAGGTCTCTGCACATTACATTATAATACCTCAGTACAGTGGATTATTTAACCCATGTAGGGCCTGTTCTGAGCATTCTACCTGTGTTGTCTTAGGTAAACCTCACAATCCGCTATGGTATGTGTACTATGAGCCCCCTAGGGTGATCCCCATCAACAGGTGAGAACACTGAAGTCAGGTACCTTCCCTCAAAGTATTACAACTAGGAAAAAGGAAGCTAGAATCCAGACAAACTGACTTCAGCCCATCTCCCCACTGCTGTCTTTGGGGACCAGGCAGAGAATGAAGGAACTGTAGCATCTTAGCTATGCTTAGCTTAGCTTAGCTCCCTGCAACTGATGTGGCCCTGGGACAGGCTGTCAAGATGACTTCAGGGTCTGTGTTGTGATCTTGAGCCAAGGCCTCCTCTCTGGGCCTCCATGTCTGCACCTGTACAAGGAGGGGGACGGGAGCTGATCCCTGGGACGCTGGGACCCTCCATGGTTTACAGATTGACTTCTCACTCCTCTCGGAGGAAGAGACCAAGCCTGCTTTCAGCATTTTCATTCTCCCTGCTTCTCTTGTAGGCAGACAGACCCCTGGGTTACTCCGGTCCAGTTAGCGGTGAAAGGTGCTATTCCCTTTGGGAGTGGGTTGTCTCTTTTCTGTTCAGGAAGCAGGGCTTGTTATGTGTCGTGTAGGGTAGAAAAAGGATGAAAGAAGCTAGGTTGGGGTGGGGAGCACCAAGCCACAAGAGGGTCACGGGGAACAGAAGCTCAGGGAGCAGAGCCAACCGCCAGAGAGTCACTCCCTGTGGCATTTCTGTCACCCGCAGGAGCACAGATGTGACACAGGAGGGGACAGGAAGCTGCTCTGGCTTCTCCCAGGCAGGGCGCTGGTACTTAGAGGGGACGGAGGATGCTGCCTGGCTTCTTTCTGGAGGGCCAGACCCAGGTGAGGTGGGAAGACCCCCCCCCTCAGTGCAGAGGTGCCTTGTGCCCACTCTTTCAGCTCTGAATGAGGTGAGCAGCCTGTGCCATGAAGACTACCTGTGCTGGCGGGATGTGCACATCCTGTCGGGATGGGATGTACATAATGTGTTGTCATTCACACAATCAAATGCCTCTCCTTTCTGCTTTGATCTTAAGGAGGGGCACAGCAAGTGGTCCCCTGACCCTCCACTCTGGGGGCTCTTACCTCCTGCTCTCTCCTTTTCTGACTCAGCCTCTAGGGGAAGGGGCACAGAGATACCAGCACCTGAAAGGGGCCCAGAGGGCTCGACTCACCCTCCAGGGGTAGGTCTCCTTCAGAGCTCTGAGTTTGGCCCCCAGAGAGCATCTCAGCTATTCACCTTTTGCACCCACCATCTTCCTGGTCCAAGTCTAAAGCCCTCGCCCCATCTCTCTGGGAGCTTCTGGAATCCTGGGGCCCCACTTGGCTCCATGTTTCTCCACTCCTTTGCAGGCCCGTGGGGCCGGAGTCCCCAATCTCCTCACCTCCTGAGCGTAAGCAATGGGAGAGAAAGGTCTTCAGTTACCGATTCTGACAGTCACCAGGGTTCTGCGGCACCATCAGAGGTTGTGTTACCACCCAGCGCCCCTTCTGCAGCCTCAGCCTCCCCCGCTGGCCCCTCTAGAACCCAGAAGCCCCACAGGTACCCAGGGTCTGGGTCACTTGAGAGTCGCCTAAACTCATTGCACGGAGTCGGTGCTGAGGCATAGCAATCCTATAGGGCACGGTAGAGTTGCCCTTGGGGGTTTCATGGGAATAGAAACCCCCATCTTTCTGCCTGGGAGCAGCTTGGTGAGTTTCGAACTGCCCACCTTGTGGATTGCAGCCCACTGCCTAACTGCTACGCCGCCCCTCAGCACCACTAACAGCACAATTCACATCCTTGAATGAGTAGATTTCAGTCTTCACAGTCCCTGCGCTGTGAAGGGCAGGGCCTTGTCAAGTCCACAACCTGTACAACTGGAGGGAGCAGCCAGGTGCTAGCCCTCTGCCTCCTTGGATGTACCGCAGCCCTGGATGTACCAGAACTGGGAGAAGTGAGGCTGGCTTGGTAGGCTGGGGTGACAGTGGGTGGGAAAAGTGGGGGGCTGCTCACAGTGGTGGGGCTGCAGGAATCTGACAGGGTGTGGGCGGATGAGGGGGGCCTGCAACTTGGAGGTGCATAGGAGAGAGGCCTAGGAAGGAGAGGCTGAGAAAACCCCAAGTTTGGGGGTGAGGAGCTGCCACAGGGGAAACGCCCAGGTAGCTCGCTCCAGACGTCGAAGCAGGAAGCAGGTGGAAGAGAGGGCGGGAAGGCGGCCCGGCTCTCTGGGGAGGAGTAGAGCCTGGGAGTGGAGGGGGAGAGAAGGGGCCAAGGGGAGACGGAGATAAAGGCAGCCCAGCCTCGGCTGCGGGGGCCGGGAGCGCAGCGACAGGCGAGCGGCTCCGAGGGAAGCGGAAATTTAAAAGTGAAGATGCAGATAAGGTAACCGGGAGACTGGAGCGGGCAGGGGGAGGAGGGAGGGGGGTGAAGCGGGGCGGGGTAGGGGCCGCTGGGGGAGGAGGCTGGCGGCGGGCGGGGGGCTCGGCCTGCGGCCTGGGAGCCCGTGCGGCGCTGGCCACCCCGTCGCTGTTGGCCGACTGTCGAGGAGGCGGAAAAGCAGGGGGCTCCGGGCCGCTGCCATCGCGCTGGCCCGACCCATCCCCCGCGGTCTCCCAGCTGCGGGGCTGGGGGGCTGCCGGGTGCGCTGGGCTGCGTCGCGCGCGCCAGAGACTTTATTGCGATGGGCTGATAAGGGGGGCGGGGGCGGGTCCGGGGGGCCCAGGCGGCAGCGCTTTAATTAAAACGGAAATTGCAGCCCCTGCCCGCGCAGGGGGCCCACGGTTCCGAGCAGCCCGGTAGCTGGGAGCGTAGCTCCAGGACCCCCCAGCCCCGCCACACCCCGGGTGCCCCCTCCCGCCAGGCCCCGCCGGACCCGGCGCCGCCTTCCGCTCCCTGTCACCCAAGGGCGCCTCGGGCGGGGATCGGTGCCCCGAACAGGGAGCCCGACGCACTACCCGGCCCGTGCCCCCCCACCCCCCCCCCACACCTCCCGCCGCCGCCGCCCAGTGCCCGGAGGCGATGAGACAGAGCGGCGCCTCCCAGCCCCTGCTGATCAACATGTACCTGCCAGGTACCCGGGGCCAGCGGGGGGCTGGAGGCCCAGGGACCGGACCCGGGCGGCAGTGTGGGCTCGGGCGGCCGTGGGAAGGGGAAGCTGGGGGATAGTCTAGAGACTGGCTGAGATCCATGAAGGAGGGGGCTGAAAGGCAGATGGAGGGTGGTGGGGGAGAAGGGGAGTTTTGGGGTCGCTCTGTGAGGACAGATTGGAGCCGAGAGTTCGAGGGTGCTGCTCTAGCGGACGGACCGAGTCTGGTCTCAGCGCCGGCGGCCGCGTCGGGGTAGTGGCCTCCGGGCACTTGCGGAGCCCAGAGACTTGCCCGGCGGAGCGGCCCGCCTGCGCCTCGCCTCTCCTCACCTCGCCTCCGCGCTCCCAGCGTCCTGACCTTCGGAGGGACCGCTTCTCCTCCCCGCTGGGCTCCCCGCGCTCCCGCTGGGCCGCCGCACCCCCCCGCTCCGCTTTATAAGGCTCCCCCGCGGGTCCATGGGGAAAGCGGATTTCCTTTTTCCTGGACGCGTTTCCTGACTTGGGCGCTATGGAGGGGCTCTGCACCGCCGGGCTCAGGGAGGAGGAGCTGGGAAGCCTGGACCCCCCACCCCCAGCCTTGCTCTCGGGGACCGCGACTCCCCCTGGAGCCTTGGCCCGAAGCCCTGCCGGCCCAGCCCCAAGACCTCTGCCCCGTCAGCCCCGGTGACTGACTGCTTTGTCCCGCCGCTGCAGATCCGGTCGCCGACGGTCTCTTCAAGGACGGAAAGAGCCCAGGCTGGGGCCCGCTGAGCCCCGCAGTGCAGAAAGGTGAGCAGCCGCGCGCAAGCACCTCAGAAGGGCCGCACCACGGCCTTGGCTCGAGGGTGGGAACCGAGAGTGAGCTGACGCTGGGCGGCCCAGGATCCAGCTTAGCGAAGGGAAGACTGGAGCGCTGTCCGTTTGTCAGCGCGCCTTCCCCTGAGGCCTAGGCACGGACCGAGCACCTTCCTCTACTGGGCAGGATTTTTCCCCGGGCCTTGGGGCCTGGGTTGGGGGTTTCGGGTCCTTTACCTGCTCCCCACCCACTCCCACCCCTCCATGCGCACAGGGGATGACAGTCCCTACAGTCTCAAAGGCAAGGCTCTGTGGACCCCGTGGCACATGCGATTGCAGTGGAATCCTAGCCGGTAGAGATTGTGCCCACTTTACCTGTCCAGCCAGTACCCGGATCCATCCGGTGACACCACCCACAGACAGACTGACAATTCCTTCTCGTACCCACATGGACAGATACCTGGCAGGAGCTGGTTCTTTGGCCTCTGATGACATGCCCAATCATCTCTGCTTTTTTTAATCCCAATCATCTCTGCTTCTGACCCTAGGCTGTTTTAGCAGCCAGAGGCCGCTTCTTGCTGGGTTTAGGGTTAAGTTAGCAGGGGAGAGGGCAGTGTCTGGGTCTTAAGCAAGTCGTTGAAGAATGAAAGGGCAATCCCAATCTGAATTCTCAATTGAGAATCTCAATTTGAAGCAGCAATCACACAGTTCCCAGGGAAATCTGCTTTATTCTTAATTGGAGGATGGAATTGTATCAAGATTCCCCCCACCCCACCCCCTCTGTCTGACTGAGAAGCCGAAGGGGAGTGCCAGGACCCCACCCTCTCCTACCCCACCTTGTTCAGCAACTGCGAGCTCCTCAAGAACAGAGAACCCCCTGTCAGGCTCTGCGGTTTCTCTGAGCGCCTTGCTCTGCAGGGAAAGACTGCAGGGAAAGACGGTGTCTCTCCCCTCTGCTCCAGCCCCGCCCTGCCCTGCGCAAATCCCGCCTGTTCTGAACTAGGACCAGACACTAGCAGCGCCAGGCCAATAGACCCCACAGTGGGAGGGGGGGGCGCACCCTGGGAGACCTTACCCTTCTCTTCTGTTTGGGGACCACTGTCCCCTGACTGTCCGATCCAGAAGACCAGCCCAGCACCCATTCCCCAACTCAAGCAGGTACTGAGGCGGAATCATCCTGTCGCCGCTGTCTGGTCCACTCAGGACCTCTGGCCGTGGTCTTGTTTTCCCCGTGGACTAGAACTGTCCCTTTGGTCCAGCAGGCCTTGCCCGGGGTCAGAGTATCCACCGAGGCGGCGATCGGGACCCCCCCTTCCTCGCCTCCCCAAACCCTGCGCTTCCGTGCCTCCCTGCCTCTTCTGCTCGGAGACAGGTGTGTCCCCGTCGAATGCGCCCCGCCGAGCCTTTCTAAGCAAGAGCGGCGCTGGCGAGTGCCGCCGCGCAGTCGGGTCCGGAGATCGCGGCGCAGAGAGTCCTCCCGGCCAGCTGCTCCCTCCCCAACGCGGGGCCCAGGTCCCCGGCGCCCCGGCGCTCCCCGCTGACCGCCCCTTCCCCCCCCCCGCCCCCCGCAGGCAGCGGGCAGATCCAGCTGTGGCAGTTCCTGTTGGAGCTGCTGGCGGACCGCGCGAACGCCGGCTGCATCGCGTGGGAGGGCGGCCACGGCGAGTTCAAGCTCACGGACCCCGACGAGGTGGCGCGGCGCTGGGGCGAGCGCAAGAGCAAGCCCAACATGAACTACGACAAGCTGAGCCGCGCGCTGCGCTACTACTACGACAAGAACATCATGAGCAAGGTGCACGGCAAGCGCTACGCCTACCGCTTCGACTTCCAGGGCCTGGCGCAGGCTTGCCAGCCGCCGCCCGCGCACGCCCATGCCGCCGCCGCCGCCGCCGCCGCCGCGGCCGCCGCCGCCCAGGACGGGGCGCTCTACAAGCTGCCCGCCGGGCTGGCCCCGCTGCCCTTCTCCGGCCTCTCCAAACTCAACCTCATGGCCGCCTCGGCCGGCGTCGCGCCCGCCGGCTTCTCCTACTGGCCCGGCCCGGGTCCTGCCGCCACCGCCGCCGCCACCGCCGCGCTCTACCCCAGCCCGGGGTTACAGCCCCCGCCGGGGGCCTTCGGCGCGGTGGCCGCCGCCTCGCACTTGGGGGGCCATTACCACTAGCCTCTGCCTCGGCTGGCCAGGGCCTCTCCCAGCCCCACCCACGCCCCCTGGGGGGGAGGGGAGGGCGCGCCCTGTCATCCTGCATTTTACGCCATCCGTAGCCCCCAGGTCTCCCAGAAGGCCCTGGAGTGGCCTCCACCATGACGCACCTCGAGATTGGCCTCCCAGCCTCGAGTGGGGGCCGCAGGAGGCAGAAGGGCGCGTAGCCACAGACTTGGGGGAGCCTGGGTGACACCAGCGGTTTGCCATTTTCTGTTAGCCCCTGGGACCCACCAGGGCCTCAGCGGAAGAGAAGGCCTGGCACCTGCTGGGTCAAGATAACAGGCAACAGGATGCAGTGGGGCAGTTCTACTCTGAAGCACGAGGCATGGTTGCCTGGAGGGGGACGGGGTTGGGGGGGGCACGGCAGCTGATACTAACAACAACACCCCACACCCGGAGAGAAGGCAGCTGTGGCTTTCCAGGCTTTCTTCCAGGGCCTCAGGGGCCCCTTCTTTTTCTCCCACCCACTGGGTCCTGGAAGACCCCTCCAGGTTGACCCCCTCTCGTTTAAATCCCAACTATGTGCTCATCTTTTCTCTCCCCACAAGGCGCTGCCCCACCCTGATCCCAGCACATGGAGGGTCACAGTTCCAGCCCCCCTTGCCTTGCCCTCCCCTCAACCTTGATTAGGGCTCCTGCCCACCCTGGTCCCAACCACACAGCTAGGTAGTTTCAGGGGCCTCCTGTCACAGGCCGCCCTGTGAGTGGCCTTCTATCCCTGTTCCACCCCCATTAAAGCACTCCTCTCCGTTCTCTGTGCCTCTTCTCCGTTCTCTGTGGCACCAGAACTTTTCTCTCTTTTTTGGTGGGGGGTGGGGGCTGGTCAGGGCTGTAGGGTGTTAGAAGGGGGAGTGGCTTAGGTCAGCCTGAGGAGGGATGGCGCCCCCCCCCCAAGGGGCAGTCTTGAGTGCTGCTGGACAGGAGAGAGGAGTCCCTGGTGGGTGGGCTCTGCCCTGTCCCCTGCAGCTGACCCGAGCCTCACCGAGCCTCTCACCCCACCAAGCTCAAAGTCGCCCCAATGTGCCCCTCTCCCCCTCCCAACTTTCATCGCCTTCCCCATCTTCACAGCCCACTCTGCCCTCCCCGTCTCACTCTCACTCTCTCGGGGTCACCCTCACGCCCATCCCACCCCCCCCTGTTTCGTGCCCCCATCACTATTTCCCCGTTGCATCTGCCTCCCTTTCAGAAGGGGGACCGAGAGAGGCTGCTGCGCCGCGCTCAGAGGCTGCGCCCTGCTTCCCGCGGGTGGCGCGCGCCCTCTGCTGTCCAGAGGGAGATTAGCCGGGCCGGCCGGGCTCTGCGCGGTGCCTGGGAGCATCTCCCCTTTCCGCAGACGACCCCCTGTCTGACCTCGGGAAAGATGGTGGGGGGGCCTTCTCCAGGCTCGATCCTGCCCCTCCCCGCCTGGGGGAGGTGCCTCTTCTTGAGCCCAGGTTTCTGACTAGGCTGCGCCAGCGCTGTGGGAATGAACAGCAAACCCGGCTGGCAGCCCGGACACTTCATGTGGCACATCTGTCACACGGAGGCGGCCTGCGTGCCCCTTCCCAGGGGGGCTGATGAAGTCATGCAGGGAAAGGCTCGT
The DNA here is from genome assembly GCA_004026705.1 of Nesogale talazaci. Lineage (NCBI taxonomy): Eukaryota > Metazoa > Chordata > Mammalia > Afrosoricida > Tenrecidae > Nesogale > Nesogale talazaci. Next base: position 37,204 of record PVJH01019788.1, read on the forward strand.
TTCTCCCTTCTCCTTTGCGGCATATTGTCTCTTTGCGCCAAACAACAGGGACGCGGCAGAGAACACTCGGAAAGCACGCGATAAGCCGGCGTTAGATGAGGCTTAGAACGCAGCCCGGAGAGGTGTAAAGCGAGCTGCATGGCACTCCCGTTCCACAGAGGCCATTGCTGACCACGCCCCTGGCCCCCTCCTGCCTTTCGGAAGCCCTTGGGCCCTGCTTACGTCCTGTCCTCTGGCTACTTAAGGCTGCTCTGACCTGCAGATCTCCCCAAGTGGGGGAGTTCAGGGGCTCCTAAAGTGGGTAGAGGGGGTGGAGTCTGTCGGCTTGAAACTGGGGTGGGGGGACACTGGGGAGACCTCAGGACCGAGGGCAAGGAGGAGCTGGGCTGTTGGGAATTGTGGTCTGGAAGTCTGACAGCAAGAGTTCCTGTCAAGGACTGTGAGGCCTGCCCCTCGCTCTCTCTTTAGAGGAAAGACAGAGGCCCCAGTGTGGATGGGACCCAGCAGAGCCTGGGGGAAACTTCAAAAGCTCAAACTCCTTGCCATCAAATCCATGGGACTCCTAGGCACTTTATAGGAGAGGGTAGAATGGCCCCTCTTCCCAGAGGGAGCTCCTTGCAGGAGTAGAAAGCGCCTTGTCTTTCTCCTCCTCGGTTGTGTAGCTCAGTGGTGTGTGAGTGAATCCACCGCAGGGTGCAAAGGCTAAGAAGGCCTTGCAGTTAGGGCTGTGTTGCTGGAGGGAGCTGCAGCGAGGGGTCCACTCGCTTTAAACATCTAACCCCCAGAAAGGGATACACATTCCGGAGAAGACCACATAGAGAACATGCCCCCTGGAAGGGAAGGGAGAAAACCGTTGGGAGTCCAACAACCACAGGGGATATTGTCTGGAAGATGCCCCCCTGCCCCCCAGGGAAGGAGTCCAGGAGCCATCCCCCATTGTTAGGGGACTGTTTAGGGCTGAGGCACCAGCCTGGATGTGAGTCAGGGCAATGTTAGGACATAGGGTCGGAGGCTGTCTTAAAACAACACCTTCTGGGGCTGAGCCCCGGTGGTGTAGTGGTTGTGCGCGGGACTGTGGCCCACTGGGTTGGAGGTTCAATTCCAGCTCCCCGGAACAAAGGCTGGGCCTCCTACTCCCACCACCTGAGGGCAGTGATGCCTAAAACAAAACAAAAACAAAAACACCTTCTGATCGGGAACAAGTCAGTGGCGAGTGCTCTGTCATCAGGGGGCTCAGCAGACACTCCCTGGGGAGGGGACAAGATGACTTCTTTGACACGGAGACGGGTGGGGTGGCAGAGGGAGGTGTTGTTGAGTAGAAGTCAGCTGACTGTAGAGTCCGATCCTTTAGAGAGCACTGGCCTCTTGGTACAGTCAGTTTGCGAAACTAAGATGCAGAACTCAAAACCCAACCAAGCTGACCGCTGCCGGCTGGAAACGGACTCAGAGTGACCCTGGGGGGCAGGGTAGAACTGCCCTGTGAGTTTTGGAGATGGGACATCTCCTTTGGAGTGAGTCATGGGTTTTGAACTGCTATCCTCCTCATGAGCAGCCCAACACATGACTGCGCCACCAAGGCTCCTGAGATACAGAACTCAAAACAAACAAAAAAACCACCCCCAAAACACCTCCAAACTCATTGTTATTGGATCAATGCTAACTCCTAGTGAGTGCTGTGGGTTTCTGAGACACTACCTCAGGGTTCCTAAACTACGGCCCGTGGGCCACATGAGGCCTGTTGAGGCTATTTATCCGGCCCACCAGGTGTTTTTGCCACTGCTGCTGTCCTGCTTAGCAGTTGACCCATCCGGCCCGCAGTGAATTTGTTCATAGTTTTTGTTGTTGTTGTTTGTTTTTGTTTTGTTCTTTAACTTTAGTCTGGCCCTCCAACGGTCTGAGGGACGGTGAACTGGCTTCCTGTTTAAAAAGTTTGAGGACCCCTGATCTGTTTATGGGAGTACACAGTCCAGTCTTTCTCCCTCAGAACTGCTGGCGGTTTCAAGCTGCCCACCACGAAGATCGCAGCTCAACTGCCAAGCACTACAAACTGCCAAGATTCTTCACACATTCATGGGGCACAAAGCCAACGTCTGCAGCCTGGATTTACACCCATATGGCGAGTCCGTGGCCTCTGGGTCCCAGGACAGGAACACCAAGCTCTGGAACATCGGGAGCAAAGGCTGTGTCCTCCGGTACAGGGGAGACCGCCAGGCCGTGTTTTGTCTCTGGTTCACCCCCAAAGAGCAGTGGCTGGCGTACGCCACAGATGACCACCTGGTGAAACTCGGGGATCTGACTGCTGGCCAGAGGGGGTTGGAGTTTCCTGGCCACACGGACCCATCCACGTGGTGGAGTTCCACGCAAAGGAGTATTTGCTGGTGTCTGGCAGCTGGACCCTCCGCCTCTGGGAGCTGGAGAAATTCCAGGTGGTGAGCGGCATCCAAGGGGAGTCAGGATCTGTTAGGACCGTCCTCTTCAGCCCCAACGGCTGCTGTCTGCACAGCGGCTGCTCGACTCGCTGCCCATCTATGGCTGGGAGCCCAAGGGCTGCTTCGACGTGGTCCCCGTCAACTGGGGGCAGGTGACCGGCCTTGCCAAAGAAGATTCTTTGGGTACAGAACTAACTCGGAATCAGAAAAACCTGCATTCAGTCCCAGCCGGGGCAATGAACACATCTGTTAATTGACCTGCAGATCATCACCTCCCTTCACTGGGATTCGATTATGGTCATAATGAGGCTGAGCCAAAACACTGCCTCCCTGCCTCAAAGCTGAGCCCCTCAGTGACCTATAGGACAGGGAGAACTGCCCCTGTAGGTTTGGGATCCTGTTGCTCTTTTTTTTGGGGGGGGGGCATCACTGCTCTCCGGTGGTAGGAGTAGTAGGCCCAGCCCCACTGCTGGAATTGAACCTCCGTCCCAGTGGGCCGCAGTCCCGCGCACAACCACTACGCCACCGGGGCTCAGCCCTATATGTCATATCTTATACCATCCGCTGTACCCCTTCAGACCCATGTTTCTGTTGTTTGTCCCTTGTGGGGAGTGGGTGGGGGGGTTATACATCCATCATTCCTATCATTGCTCTGTTCTCCCTCTTTCTTCATGGCGTTGCTGTTCCCATGACTGTTTCTGGGTGGCTTATACGGCCTGACTTCCTTGTGTCAAAGGCTCTTATCTGTACCAGTTGCACACAGCAGAGTAGCAGAGTTTGTGAGGTAGAACGGGGGTCATGCTAGTGGGAGGGAGGAAGAATTAAAGAAGCAGGGGAGCGCTGTGTGCTTCCTTGGCGCTGAACTGCACCCTGCCTCAATCATCCCTTCTGTATGACCTTTCTGTGAGGGATGGCCAGTTGTCTGCAGACAGACTTTAAGTCTTCTCTCCGACCCCTTTCATTCACATTGATATAATTATTTATTTTTGATCTTCTGGTTCCTGATCCCGTCAACACCTCGTGATCACACAGGGTGGTGTGCTTCTTCCACGTGGGCTTTGCTGCTTCCCTGCTAGATGGCCGCTTGTTTCTTTTCAAGCCTTTAAGACTCCAGGTGCTATATTTTGTAATAGCTGGGCACCATCCGCTTTCTTCACCACATTAGCTTATGCACCCACTTTGTCTTCAGCAATCATGTCGGGAAAGTGAGCATTACAGAAGGCCAGGTTATTAACACAAAGTTCCCTTTACCCCATCTTCTCTCCCAGGTTCCCCACAACCATCGGTTTCTCCTCAGGTACTGTAGTTCCATTGTTCTTTTTTTTTTGGGGGGGGGGGAGCGCATCAGTGCTCTCCGGTGTTGGGAGTAAGAGGCCCAGCCCCACCGCTGGAATTGAACCTCCGTCCCAGTGGGCCACAGCTCCGCGCACAACCACTACGCCACCGGGACTCAGCCCTCCATTTTTTTTTTTTTTTGTGGCATCACTGCCCTGGTGGGTGTAGGAGGCCCAGGTTCTGTAGTTTTTTATGAAAGTGGAAAGTCCCCTCTCTCTCCAGTGAAGCGGCTGGTAGTTTTGAACCACTGACCTTGCCATTAGCAATCCAGTGCATAGCCCTTCCCCACCTGAGCTCCTCCAGGGGGTGGTAAACTCTGTCCCTTGGAACGCCAGTGGTTCCTCGGGTTCTCTCTGTTCCCAAAATGAAAAGTTAGAAAGCATTTGTTCTCAGATGGTCTTTAAGGCTGAGTTCAGTTCTAGCATGTGACCGTTTGCTCTGCTGGCGTGGTTCTCTGTCTCCAAGATGCCACAGAGGCTTAGGTTACTGTCATCTTCAGATAACCCGGATTTGACTCAGGTCCTTGTGGAGCACACTCTGACCCACACTCTGCTTCCAGCAGATCCAGGCCTCCTTTCTTTGGCCCTTAACCCCTTGGTCGTTGACCTTCCAAGGTGTCAACCCACCGAGGTTCCACGCTCTCAGTGCAGGGTCCAGCCCTGTTCCAGGATGTTCTGACCTTTCCCTGTCTTTCCTCATTCTGTCACCGGTGCAAAGGGACTCCTCTCCCCACATGTTTGCCCTCTAGGACAACCAACCGCTTTCCCAGTGTTGTCTTAACCCCCTCCCTGCTTGAGGAAGAATACAGGGTGTGCATTGTTTTTGTCCGCTTGGAGGATGAGTAGACTGAGACCCAGGGTGTGTATGCTACCAGGGCCAGTGTTAGGGCTTTTTCTAAGACTGTGCCTTCTCTCTCCTCAGTCAGATTTAGTGGTCTAGTCAGGGACTGATTTTCCATCCTCCTTGAAGCTTGGCTTTAGCCCATGGACTATGAATGGAAATCTACGTGGCTTTCTGATCAAGGCATTTAGAAGTGGGTTTGCTTTCTGAATCATCTCTCTC